>VXBN01002508.1:2553750-2567971 GCA_013397395.1 Sinosuthora webbiana | reverse complement strand
AAAAAAAAAAAAAGACAAAATCATTCTGAACACTTAGTTGAGAAAGAAGAGATGTGAGAGATGTGATTTAACCTCAGAAAATGGCACCACATGTGTAACTACTAACCACAAGAGTGCTGATCACTGGCATTAGAATTCATGTTGCTCTTTTGCTAAATAGGCATTTGCAGGCATTGTGCTAGCAGCTGAAGGGCGATCATTAGCAGCTCCTGAGACATGATTCACAGTCTTTTAAGTTTTCCCTCTTTACACTCCTTTTTTTTTCCTTTTTTTCTTTTTTTTTTTTTTTAATCTTTCTTGGCAGTTTGCTGAGAAACACATGAATGTCAGAGCCAGAATACAGATATCTGTAAAATGAGAGCACAGGCCATGGTCCATCCTTGTCCACAGCCTGGCACACAGCCTTGCGCACAGTGATGGGGTCTTATTACTATTCTTACTGATATCATGTTATACAGCCCAAAGTAAAAGAATAATCTCCACCTCAAATCGTTCACAAGTTCTTGGTACTGGTCCATATTGATCCATGGAATTTCCAGCTATCAGCAGCAAGTACTGAAAAAGCAACCTAACAGCATGAATATCTGGAGAAATTAAATACAGTCACTTAGTCTAAGGAGTGAATAAGTGGAAGTCTTTCTACTGCTTTTCCTTCCTGCCTGCTTTTGGACAGAAGGCAGCACAAATTCACCAAATCTACCTCTGTTTCTACAAGCACACTCACACTGCAGCAGAAGACTAGCATTACTAACTCCATTACAGTGGTGCCAATTAAACCCATTTCAACACTTCTGGAAATTTATAAATATTTCCAGTAAATTTGCATAAGAGTACCATTTTACTGCTTGCAAAATTGATGTTCAAATAGGATAGATTTTTAATTTCTGACAACAACTTTATTTACAAGTGAAAAGGGGGACTTTATTCACACAGATGAAACCGAAGGTAAAGAATTATCCTTTCACCTTCAGATCCCCTTTGAAGGTGCCTCAAGAGAGAAAGGGTCACCGTGATGGTGGATCAGTCTGTTTCTACTCCTCAGTTCCCAGGGGTGTGAAACTTTCCTGGGTGCTGCCTGTTGCTTCATGCTGAGGACAATGCTGAGAAATGCCTGAGATCAGGAGAGAGCTACTATCCAGATGAACATTGTCACCTCTGCTGGCTTTCTTGATGAATTCTCCTCAAAATGCTCATGTTCGGTCAACAATTTCCATGTCCTTCTGGTTTCTACCAAAAGCCCAATAATCAAATGTGAGAGACACGCTGAAACCACTTATTGAAAAGAAATAAATAAACTATTTTGCAGAATTTCTACCCATCTCCTCCTCCACGGATACTCTGTCTACTCCTCCTAGCTCCTTGGTGCAGTTGCTCTTAGTGTCAGCGTCAGGATACCTCTGACACTGTTGAGAGCGGAAATAACCTGATCTGGACTGCTTCTGCCCCTGGCAATTAAGATACTGGGCAATTCATGTATTCATAACATTTCAGTAGGTTTTTGACACTCACATTTACTATTGTTAAAAACTAAGAAAGATGATGGGCAGAGATAAGCAAATACTTTTTTACTGAAACACTGAAGTTATGGATTAATTTCAGGGTCTGCTTTTTTAGATGTTTTAAGGAGATCAAGCCAGAAAGATTTCACACTGTGAGGCAATCAGAGAACATGATACCATCCCACTACAGCACCTGGATTTTTGACACATATAAAAAGCTTCCACAAGATTTTCAGAAACCAATACCACTAAAAAAATTATTTATCAGGTCAGAGAAATTTCTGTTCCTAAAGTTTTGTTAACTGCCAGGACTTTTCAGTCAATCATTTATTTTTTGGAAACTTTCATGACTCAAAATTTGAAAAGTTTATAGGAATTTTAATAAGGGACAGCTGCAATGATTAAACTACTGAAGTACTATACATTCTCATTCAAAAGTTATTACTCCAAATTATTAATTATTCAGTAACTTCTAAAACAATGGCTTAATGAGACAAAAAAAAAAAAAAAAGTATTTCAGCTGCAGTCATGTCTAGGTAGAAGGATGTGGAGGAGGCAGGAATCTCCTGATGATGGACCAGATGGTTGAGGACCTTCTTGGTGCAAGAACTGTCACTTGAGACACATGGGCATTGACTGAACAAAACTTGGGTAATACAGCATAAATTTTAGAATTTAGGAAACTCCTAAAGATGTCTAGGACTATTAAATTTCAAAAATAGAACACTCTAGAAGTTTAAAAAAACCCACCAAAAACAACAAAACAAAACAAAAAAGCAAACAAACAAACAAAAAACCAAACCAAAACAAACAAGCAAACCCCCCCCCCCCCCCCAAAAAAAACCCCAAAAAAACAAAAAAGCCCCACCTATACCTCAGCCATAAGTAGGACACCAAATAAATAAAGGTGTAAAGGCTAGAATTTTTTGTCCCCATTAGAACTTTGCCAGCTGTCCTATCAAATCACAAAAATGCCTTGCAGATTCAAATAATCAGAGTAGGTCCTTATTTATTCAAAAAGATGGTACCACCTAACACTTCTGATGCAATCTGAAGTGTAGTTCTCTACATGACACACCTGCCAATTTCGTTTCTCCAGTTAAGGGATAGGAGGAACTTTCTGATATTTATCTAAATTGAAAATCAAAATGCTTTGAGATTCACAAGCTGCTCACCCTAAGCAATTTTTCTTCTGCCAAGCCATTAACCACATGAAACAGCCCTTGAGCCAGAAGGAGAGAGCACACAGACACACCACAGTTCTCCTGTGATTTGAACAAATTCTCCTCTGTGGTTTGGCCACAGAGATGGTTTTTCCCATTGCTGTGCATAGAAATGAAAACTGGCTGAAATAGCTTTTTAGGAGCTAGAGTCAGGATTCCTGGCTTCTTTCCTTGGATCATGGCCACATGATCTACAACAAAACACAGGCATCACTTTTCCCCAAGATTTTTTTTTTTTTTTTGATTTAGATGCTGATCTTGACACCTATTGGAGTGTTTAAGTTCTCAGAAATGCTGAGGTTTTTCAGCTCTCACTGAAATCAGTAACAGTTTCCTGATATCACAGAATCACTACGTTGGAAGAGACTTCCAAGATCATCAAGGCCAACCCAACCCTAACCTCAACCACGGCACCAAGAGACATCCAGAGATAGTGAATCCACCACCTCCCCAGGTAGACCATTGCAATACTTTATTACCCTTTCTGTAAAAAAAATTTTCCTAATATCCAGCCTATATTTCCCTTGGCACAGCAGTTATCTGTAACTCAAAAACACAGATCCTTTCTAACTCACCTGAACTTCACAAAAATAAAGTTACTGAAATTCCTTCAATTTTTAAAATATATATACTAATGCCTTTATGGAATTACACCTTGTTTGCCTCATGAGCAAAAATCAGTAATTTCTTCTTTTCTGCTCACAATATGTTGTGAACTGACTCATATTCCAGAACTGGGGAACAGATGGAATAAGCTAGAGGACATGCAAGGATTCTTCACTGGTTTTCTTGCTAAGCCAAGGGTCCATCACAACCCTGCTTCTGGCACCACTCAGTTCCTGCTGTCTGGATCCAGTAAGAAACTGCTGAAAGCCTCTCTGCAAAGTGAGAAAGCTGTTTTTGTACTGTCACTGGATTAGTCTGAGATGAACCACTGAGGACAGTACAGCAATGAGATAAAGCTCTTATGTCTGCGACTGTGGATTAGGTCTGGTAGGATGGTGCAAACCAGGGAAAGGAAAGGGACTTGAAGCAGAAAAGGTGAGCATAAAGGCCCATGCCTCATGTAGAGCACTCTGCCAGCCCTGCAGCCAAATGCCTACAGAGGTGATACTGCAGATGCTGCTTGGGTGAGGGAACTGGCTGGATGAACAGCTGCTTTGTGTGCAGGTACAGTAGTAAAACTAGCAGCAATAGGCATTTTCAAAAATCACAACCTGTAACTGAGGGGAAAAAAAAATGGGTGATCCTATCCAAACTTTGTTAGCGGGATGACTTTATCCATGGTACATATGAAAAGGTACCCCTGCTACAATGCCGTCTGTTGCTGAGTCCTTGTTGCCATTCTTTTTGTTCTTAGAGACAACTCAGTTTATTTACCTGTGAGTAATGCAATCATTCCAAGCCCATGCTGGCAAATCCTTACTATCCTATCTACAGCTTACAGAAGGCTCTGATACACAAAGTCAATGTATAGATTTATAGGATTATGTCAATCTAGTTTGATCTACTTTAAAAATTGACTCCATAGGACTGAATGTACCTGTTTCAGCTCTGGAAACCTTCATGCATCACACTGTCTGTGCATGTGTGAAGACACATGAGTGTGAAATCATACAGACCTGCTGTGAGGCTTCATTGTGCTGGGATGTGAAGAAACCTTGAAAAAAGCATGGAGACAGAAGAAATTAAATGAAAAGGGAAAACATCTGTTTCCTGATGGCACAATGATAGCTATCTTGAGATGAGGCCCCATTATTCTGATAAGAGTTTGGGCTCTTCAACCATGTAGCACCTCCTGATGACATTCACCTTCTCTCAGTGCTATAACTTCAGGGTTTCAGTCATAAACTATTTTCTGTGTTAACTTTCCTGTTTGTTTGCAATGTTTGACTCTCCCTCTTTTCAATCAGTTTCTCCAATGCAACTTCAAGGTACAAAGAAACAAAGAAAATAAAAGTCTATCCCTGGGAATGGTATGAATATTTTCATATTTGGATCCCAGCTGCCACACACAGCTAGAACAGAAGTAGTTGCTGTATTTGCTCACACGTGTGTGGAAAACTGATGCATGTATTCCATCATAGGCAGAGATTGAAGGGAATATTGTAACAGACGGCCAGGGGATATTAATAGCAACTGGGAGCTTCTTAGGGCATACTCATTACTGGTATTTCAGCATGCATGATGAGAAATAAAAATCTGGTCTCAGAATAAAGTGAGATCTCCCAAAACAAAGGCATCCAGACCTCTAATCATGCCCAAGATTCTTGGTCAACAGGCCAAGCATTGTTTGGCCAACACTTGGAATGTTTCAGAAATCGGTATATAGTAAGGTGTTTGGGAACAGGGGGTATGCTTTGGGGAGTAAAGAAATTTATTGGGAAAATTTTTAATGGATTTTGTTGTTGTTTTGTTTGCTTTTTGTTGATTTGGGATTTGGTTTTGTTTTATTTGTCTGTTCTTGCTTTTTCTATTTTTTCCCTCCCAAAACACCCCAACTAGATACACCTTGCAAGGACTGTGAGGCTGGTTCTGTATACAGTGGTCTCTCATTCCCAGGCCTTCTTAAATCAAAGACCAGAAAGAACAGGTGTCTACTTTTTCAGAGGGTGTTATCTCTGAAAACATCCCTGACTGGCTTGCCGTCTTGCACATCCAGATTTTTCTGTCTCCCCCACTATTAAGGAGTATATTAATTTCAGACAATGATTTCAAATTATATCCCCTTTCAAGAGGCGATTTAAGTACCAGCATTCCCTTCATGGATCCTTCTATCATTGCAGAGAACTGTGAAAGTTTAGAGCTTTAGTTTTTGGGATGGTATCAATTCTTCTGTCCAGCCCCAATGACCCAGTCAACATAGTAAGGAATGGCACCTTTCAGTTCCTGTTCCCTGATAATGGAGAGCCACCACCACCTAAACACTTTCAGGGTGTATTTCACCCATATCTCCAGCTGGAGATCTTAGCTGCTGCAAGGAGCATGATACTAGCTTTAATGAGAGATTGACCTGATATAATCCACTATATAGTTTAAAAAATCTATCCTCCTCATCATATTAAATGTCTTAATATAAATGTAAATAATAATAATAATTATATAATTTATACCTAATATATAACATGAAATATTGAATAATTTAAAATATAAAAATGCCCTATAGTTAGATATAATGAAATAAGATATATTAATGTATATTACATAAATTATTTAAATTTTGTTGGTTCTAAAATATTAATGAATTAACAATTTTCTGCCATATATGCAGCTACTTGCTCCATATTATTTAACTTAGTTATCTGCTTTGACTGAGGAGGCCAAATCCAGAATCACTCTTCTGGACACAAATATTTATTTGTGCCTGAGTTTTCACTGAGTTTTTGTTTTCATTTTGTGTTACTTTATAATTATAGCAGCTTCATAATTGATACTAGTTATAATTGCTTAAAAATTCTGTGTTCCTCCTTTTTCTGATGAATCTTCAGAAAACCCACCATTCATGCCAATTGTAAAAGCTGCATATTAGTGTTGTCAGAGGGAAATAAAACCAGAGCCTCTCAGAGAAAAATTGTGTCCACGGCTTATGTACCAGTCTACCCAAAACACAGCTGCATTGTATAAACAGCAATCCATTCACACCCCTGGGAAAATCGGATCACAAAACTACCACAACAGACCAAAATCTACATCTGAATGACACACATCCCAGTGAAACAAACAATAACAATCATCATCAGCGTTATTATTAATAGGCATTGCTGGGCAAATTCTTTGCAAACCGAAGCAAATGTTTCTCTGTTAGCTCACTCCTTCTGAAAATGGTCCTGACAAAATCCCCTTGATAATCCTAATGGGCATAAGACATTGATGGGAAATAGAGTAATGAGCTCTTGCATGCTGAACCAGCTGTCTGGAAAATGTATCTTGGGGACAGTAACAATTTGAAACGTGCTGTGAGATCCTTTATCATAAATTGCCTGCCTGCAGAATCATTCCACATGTCAAAGAAGGACATAAACGTGAAGTATGGGGATGGACAACAGAATGGCCAGTAGCTGAGCCAAAGAGGGAACAGCAATTCCTTTAGCGTCACCATGGGGATCAGTGGGAAGAAATGGCAAGCTAGCTCCTTGTAGCCCAAATACTCTTCTGATCAAGCGTAATGGAGGTGAACGCTTTTATTTTGGAACAGGAGACCTTTTCTTCACAAGAATATGGAAAATTCTTATCTTCAGATGGGACCACTAGCTGAAAAAAACCAGGGCAGGTCCATGTATTAAATATGAACCAAGTACAAACTAGGAACATAGAAAAGGCAAAATCCACAGCAAATCACAGCGTTTGGCATAAAGCATGGTTAGTAGTCAGAGTGTGGAAGCAGGGATGGAAAACCCAGTTTGAAAATTAAGATGGAAAGAGGGTCAAAAAACCAGAAGTATGGGAATCCCAGTAAAAGTGAGGGAAATAAATTTTGAGGAGCTGGAGCAAGGCCAGTGCCTGAATTGATAAACAAAAAGCTAAGCAGGGATTTGGAGATAAGGACCAGGAATAAAGTTGTGCAGTAGTGGGTGGACACTATGAACTGGCACAGGGCAGCCACAAATATGGATAATCTGACCGTGCCATAAAAACTGTAAAGCACTCAGAGAGGGAGTCTGGCCTAGAAAGTAGCAAATAAGATCTATGTCAAGGGCTTTTGTAAAGCAAAAGATGTCATGTGAGGCTGCCCTCCCTCCTGCTCAGACCCAGAGGCCAGCCCTGCCATAGGACTGACAGGAGGCACAGCCTCCCAGGAGACTGACTGCAGCCAAGGCTTTCACAAACACCTGATTGCAAAGGTAGAGCTGTATTAAAATGAAGGCAATCAAATCGTGACTTTCCAAATTATTAAGCCTGGTAATACCATGGTGACACTTCATCATGCAAATAAAAAACCAAGGTTTGGATAATCAGTGTTCAGCCCATCTGTAATTTGATGAGATTGTGAGTAGGAATGTGTCTAAAAGGCGTGGGTGCTCTATTCATAAAAGCAGGAAAATCTCTTTTTTCCTCCCAAAATCTTCAAAATACAAAATGCAAATCACAATCCAGCAAAACCAGAAAAGGCTTCTTAATGTTTTTTAACTGTTCTGGTTTTACCTAGGTTGTGAAAATGGCAGAGGCTTTTTTTTTTTCTCCTAATATGGCATCCAAATTCAGACAGGCAAATAAAGGGACAGAGACTTAAAAAAAAAAAAAAAAAAAATCACATAGAGTAAACATGTCAATAAAATGCATGAGTCAAGATTTAAATTACCTAGACCTTCATGAGTGGATCAGTGTGGGTCCCTGGCTTATACAACTCTCTAAATTTCAGAGGAAATGCTTGGCAGGGATTTAACTCAATGAATTCTAATTTAAATGAATTTAGTGCACAATATGTTTTGGATGATTTGAACATTACCTTTTAACATTTATAATACTATTATAAGCTTATATCAAGGCAGAAGAGAGGAGAGAGTAAACTGGTTCCCAAAAACTAAAAAAATCTTTATAAAAGGGTCTAAAACCATTCTGATAGGGCATGAAATCTGAACTTGTACTTGTGGCCAGAGAAACACAGCCTTCCCTCTTCTACCTCTTTTGTCAGCAGCTTGCAACACAATTGTTTTTTTCACTGAGCCATGTGAAACCTCAGACTGAAGGCAAGTGGAAATCCGATGGGTCAGTCACTCATGTGGATTCATCCTTTGTGAGCAGTGTTTTAATTTCAAGTAATGTTTAACCTGCTTTGCTTTTAAAACAGATGCTTTAGAAGCCTCCTGCAATGGCTTTCTGAAGTTTGCTCTTTAAGTGTTCATGCTGTATGTCATGGTGAAAAACCTTGGAAAAAGGGGACTCAAATAGTGAGCTGCAAGAGGTGAGTGGTCTCAGTCACTGCCCATGACACACTACAGCTGATGACCATAATCCAAACATTCTTGACCAAAAGTTATCAGGTTCATTGGTCCTACAATACATTCATTTTGAAGAAGAAAGGGAAATAGGGTCTTTAATCAAGGAGAATGTGTTTGGGGGATTTTTGTTTTTTCTTCTCCAAAGGATCCTTTCCTTATGAATATTCTTTTACTGAGAACAAGAGCCCAATGTTTGTGGTTTTTTTAAAGTTATAAACAGCAAATACCTTTCCCCTCCATTTTTCACATGTAGCTACCTCCATGTCTTTTCAGGCTCCCTTATGAGCTGCATTCACTGCCTGTCTCCTTTGCCCTTTGTCAAGGACATCAGTGATGAACAACACTCCTGCAAGACGAGGACTTGAAGCTGGAAGGTGAGTTTCACAGAGGGTGTTTGGACTGCAGAGCAGATTGGCAACATAAACAATCCAAACATTTCTGAAGAGACACGGAGGAAGAATTAAAAAATTAAATGTTTGGGTTTCAGATAAAAGTTTATGGCTAAAGCTTGTTTACCTTTTGAGCTCAAAAGGATTTTATACTCACCAAAAAGAGAAAACTCTGATTTTTTTTTTTTTTTCCCCCGACAAGCTCTCACAATTACCTTCTGCTTGCTCTGGGAAAGGTTAGACAAGTATAATGCTGTGCCTGCTGGCACATTACCCTGTTTCAGTGTCAGGGTAGAAAGGGAGTTAGTGAGTCTGACTGCCAGTGAAGGCAATAAAAACCCTAGTGCAGATATAGTCTGAAAAATATAAGGTGATTTATGGGTGTGTAAATTATTTCTCCTGCTGAAATGGAATAAGATATACTAATATAAGCACTTTCATTCTAGTAATAACTGTATTCACACTACAGGGGTTTTGCCAATTTAATGATATCAGCATAACTAAAAAGCAAAACTTTCCCCTGTCAACAAAACACAGTCCACATATATAAGGTAACAATGTTTTCTACAGAAAATAGGAGAAAAAAAAGAAAAACTGTGCCATTTTTTCTTATGAAAAAGCTCAGTAATTAATATAGGTAATCCACTCACTCTTTCTCCTCCATTGCTGCAATGACTTCATTCCTGGATTATAAGTCCAAGTAACATCACACCAAACTTTTACTGACAATACTGAACCTAAATCTTATATTATAAATATTACCTAGACTGTGGGTGCAGTTTTAAATGAAGTAATTGATAATTAATATATGAGCTTGAAATTCTTGAAATCCCATTCTATTTGGCTTTTGCTTTTTAACATGACTATCACTCAAAAATTGATAGAGTTTGGCACAAATTTATACACACAAATCATGACAAATTTATGACAATTTTATGCCAAATTAATTCTGTAGGTAGCATCATGAAAATGGAGTTGTACATTGCTCAAGATATTGGCCACCTCTACCCAAGGAGAGAAAACAAATTGGATCATCTTGCAAGCCAGGACATTTTCCCTGTTGACAACACTCCTTTACCAAGATATAATTTTCCATGTGCCAGGGGATTCATGTGAATCCTTTTCATGATATTTTTTATGTCACAGATTGATACTGCATTTGATAACGAGGGTTTTCCAAGTCTTTTGGAGGACTTGTGAACACTATGTTTCCATCCAGGACAGGATGACATGTCACAAGAAAGCTTTTACAACAGAGTCTGAACAGACTGAAGTTCTGTAGGTTAGCAAGACTCAAAAAAACTGCAGAGTAAAAGGACTACTTTGGGTCATAACCCCTTTTTATTCATTTTCCAGATTTATTCTTACCCTGCTGTAAACAGATCTCAAACCTCCTAGTAGATCTCCATTCTGCCTTAGACTGAAGACCTTCTATAGCCTCTGACCTGTAGGAGGTCATGCTTGATAAAACCACCCAGAGCTGGTTTGAGGGGATTTGTTTGATTGGTTGGTTGACTCCTTCAATAAATTTGAAAAGCTTCCATGAGTGCAGTGAGAGGGAATAACTTTTTTTTTGGTACAACACTCACCATACCTTTTCCTTGCTTCATCTGTAACCCAGTATGAACTGGTGGGAAGAAAGTTCATGGCAAGCTGAAATATTTCAGCATTATTGCAAAAGGCCCCAAATAGAATAGGCATATGTGAGCTCCTGAGCAGTCCAGGGTTCAGCAACAGAGAATCACTCCCCACAATGTATACATTCTCATGTTTACCAAGCTTTTGTAAGGTAAAGTCCTTCATTTGTATCAGGATGACATTGAACCACTGGGATCTGGTGCTGTGAAATACCAAGGACACATTGATTTGCTGTGGAACTTCAAAATAGCTGGTGAAGTCTGAGTGCTGAATGACAATTACTGTGTGAAGGTACAGCACTATTGGCAGCATAATGTTTTAGAGGCAACAGTAATTCAAAATTCACGGTGTCTGCTCTTGTGGAACATACTGGTCCCAAGGTACTACTGTATAACCGTGGTGCCTTGGCCAACAGCCCCCTTGCCAATAAAACAGCTTTTATACATCCCCTGTATATATGCATGAACCACTGTAGAGTACATCAGAGCACTTACTTTTGCCTGCACAGTCCCTGCAGGATTCTGCTTTCTCCTACCCTGCTTCAAAGCAAAAGCAGTCTCAGAGAAGAGGATAGAGACACACTAGAGAAAATCTTGGCGTACGCTGCAACAAGGTGAGCCTTCATCCTGTCCTTCCCTGGGACGGAACCTGCTGATTTGAAAAGGGCTTTGGGGAGTCCTTTCTGAAAGAAGACTGTGGGGTAAAAACCAAATCTATTTCTTTCTATAATTTAGCTTATTAAATTCTCTTCTTTCAAATGCCAAGGGTGTTCTTCTTGAAACACATACTCCTGCACAGCAATTTAAATTGTAAAAAAAAAATTGTAAACCTTAAGAAAGCTGTAACAATTTAGGCTCGAACAGTTTAGGTTCAAAACCTTAGGTGCTGCATGAAGGATAAAACAGCTTTTGTGGTGCTTGTTGGCTTCTATAGATGAAAAACTAGTGCAGCCAGTTTCAAACTCCTCCTTTCACCAGAAGTCATGTAAGACTTCTCATTTAAATTTTTAATTCAGAGTTCTTCTCAGTGTCACATTCAATTGGCATATTTACTGCAGTACTAGCAATACTGATTTACCTGGCTTAAGTGCCTTTGGATGCTCAGAAGGTCAAGTGCAAATGGTGGGCAACAAAGAGGAAAAAAAAAATCTGTTTAAATCAAGGAAGAACCTCCAGCTGCATGCTGCAGTAAAACCAAATAATTTATAACTCTAACAGCTCCCAGAGACTTTCTCTCCTTTTGGTGGTCTATATTTACTGGCCTCCTTTATGTAGTTTAGGTTCAAAAACATTCCACAAAAGCTTGTCTTGGCTGATAAATCTCCTTGAAAACAACCAAATATTTTTAACTGACTAATTTAAAATATATTATCAGGGTTATTTTACTCACTGCACTAATGCAGGACTGTGAGCTTTATATAATGTTATTTTTCTCCATTCTCTGCAGCAATCAGCTTTTTTTGTAGCTTGGACACAGAGATTTTCCTCCACATAAATTCATTTGGGGAATACCAAACACCAAGTTTATGTCAGCACTGACTTCTTAAAAGAAGTCCATCACATTGCAGATATGACACACCTGAACTAGAAAAAATACTTTGATACTGCTGTCAAGAGCAATGGTTTTTTTTCAGCCTGGTTATCATATCCCATAAGTGTAAATCTTGGATAATGTTTGGAGAACTCTTTCCAGACAGAGCTATAAACAAACCAAACTCCTAAATACGAAGCTTAGTAACATCCAGTCATCCCTCTCCCCTGGAAAACATTAATTCATCATCACTGCAGACAATCTGCCCATTAAGTGATCTATAATAAATATCACCCATTGTGTTTCCATCACAGTAATCAAGGTACACATTGTGTAAAGGATGACACCAGTGGTGCCCCTATTTTTAGGCAAATGATCTACTCACGCAGCTAAACCCCCCCAGGAGCCATGCTGCTAGCTCAGCAGCCTGCTCATCAAGCCTTTTCACTGAAGTTTGATAAAGACAGAAAGCCTGGAGAAATCCAGCATCAAGCCTTTGTACTTAGGCAATGCTACCAAGGCTGGCCCAATTCGACGTTTCTTTCGTTATTTTTAGGAAATCCTAGGGACCACATTAGTGAGCTATAATAGGAGTGGAAAACCCCAAGGCAGATGACCCTCAGTATGAGGTCAGATGACCCAATGCCATATAGCTCTGATTCTCCCTCTCCCTTTCCAGTGTTGGCATGTTCCAAGTGCTTGCCAGCAGCATTTGAGCAGAAGAGACGGCAGGAGTTTAAACACACGTAAGAAGGAGTTTGTTATATCCACAATACTTGCCTGGTACTGCCAAAGAGATTCTCAAATGATTCAATTTGGACATCTAAAAGAAAGAAAGGCCTTTTTTTTTTTTTAAGCTAAGTATTTCCCTGAATAGTATGAACGTAACTGTGGTGGGACAATCCATGTGATAAAAGGTTTAATCACAGAGGCCAGGCATTCACAGTTGGATTTCAATTAAGGTGTGTGTTATTTATGCCTTTTAATTCCTTGCCTCCAGCCATATGCACCTACTACTTGATCACTGGTGTAATAAAAGAAGGTGCACATGAAAAGGGATATGGATGAGAACGAGCTAGTTATTACCCATGGTGTTATTCATTGCTTAGTGTGCCACCAGTCTCCATTAATTCAAGGTCACTCCTCCCTCTCCACCCAGCCCATTCCACTTCCCTTCTGCAAGCAACTGACAACTTAATAACACCTCATTTGTAAACACCGACAGCCATATGGTGTTAAGCCTTCACTAAGCTTGAGAAACACGTGTTTTACAGCTGTTACTACATGTATGAAGCTGGCACCTGGGGCTTGCAGCCAGGCACGAGGACCTGCTCAGTGATGGCAGCAATGAATGTGCCTCCTCTGGCTGCCGGGTGAGCCACCCATGGGGTGAAGGTTTTTGGTCAAAGAGGAATCAGACAAAAAGAAGAATTAGGAGTTCCTGGGAATGGCTCCTTTTGGCTGGGGAAGCCAAAAATAGCATTCATCTGATATTAGGCTAGCACAGCTTGGATCCTTATGCTTGCTATGCTCCTGGTGATCATCAATATACCAGCATTTCCTGGCTTCAAAGAAGATTTGAGAAGTTGCAGAATAAAGTAGAATCGATCTTTAGAGGCCAGAAGGTAATTACACTGTGGGTCCATATTTCCTGCTATACTCAGATTCTTGTGTCCTCACTCAGACACAGAAATGACATCATGGTTAGTTTAGGAGAACTTAATTTAATCTCTGCTCAAAGTGGTGGTGCAGTGCTGGGATTACAATTTTAACAGAAGGACCCCTGAATTTTCACTCAAACAAAAGCCTCTGAAAGTTTTTGTGGAATTTTACTTCAGGAAGTCCAAACTAAGGTCTTCAGGGGCTCGCATGTCAAAACCACACACAGAGAAAATAATGAATTGAGCCAACAGAAAATCAGAAAATGGTTATCACGCCAAGATGCTTTATTATTTGCTTTTTGGGTTGTTTCCTTTTTGTCGGTTTTTTGTGTTTTTTTTTTT
>VXBN01002508.1:2501237-2553717 GCA_013397395.1 Sinosuthora webbiana | reverse complement strand
TTTTTGTTTGTTTGTTTGGGTTTTTGGATTTGGTTTTTTTTTTTTTTTTTTTTTTGAGCTGTGGAGAATGGGAACAAATCACTAAGCATTCACTCAAAACTATAAAGGTATAAATGATTTTATTTTTTTAGTGGCAATTGAGATTTGTAATATGATCTACTGTTTCCTGGGGCTGGGAGAACCTAGAAGAAACTTAGTTTAATGTGTATTTGTAAGAATGTAATACAGTCCAGAAAGAGTTCAAGTTTTAGATGGAAGCATGCCAGAAAATAGGCTGATCAGACAACACTAAAAATTAAAAGATGCAGATTATGGAGGGGTTCAGCACATCTGCTTTCAGATCTGGCTCTAAGCTGGAGCAGGTGCTTACAAGCCTACAATACATATGTGCAAAGCAGTGTGTGCTGAAATGGTAAAACAGAAGAAGGTGGTAATATCAAACTGATAATCACAGTTTTGGAAGTAGCAATTAAGACACTGTTCTAAAGCTCATCCTTTCTTGGGGTAACACAACATGAGAAGCAGTAGGTTTGCTCAGGTCAAGAGGTTATCCAGAGAAACACAGCATCAAACAGATTCCCTAGTCAACCCAGTGATTTTTCAGCTAAACCCATGTCTACATAACTGAAGATTTTCAGCCACCACAGCTCAGAGCCCCAAGGAAGATTTGGGCTCACATGTGTAAGAACAAGTATGAGGTAATAAAGTATCTTTAGGTCTTTCAGTTCTGCACAGAACTGAAGATAGGCAATAAATCATGGTAAGACCCAGTCAAACTGATTTTGGGAAAAAATCCAAAAAGCATATACTTTCATCATGCCAAGCAGGAAAGGAATTTTATACATCCTGAGAGCTGAGGGTTTTTTTCTTTACAAAAGCCCCTCATTTGCAACCTAGAAGAAAAGTCTCTGTGGAAACTGAATATTTTCCCTCTTTTGAATTTTACAAGGAAAGCACCAATCTAACTTGGTATTTGATTTTCAAATTAGATAAACATTTTATTTACATTGAGACTTCCACTGGAAACCACTATATTGTGAAAAGTCATAAGGATTGGTCCAGTTGTTCTAATATTTAATATTCTGTTTGAAAGCTGTTTCTCCCAAGAGTTGTAATATATGCTATATTTAATAAATATATAAAATAATATATTCTAAAGCTCTTGGACAAGGAGGCCAAGATCTATATCCCTCAAAGTTTTATTACTATCTTAGTCTGTCCAGCAAAGTATGATTGAGTATTCCCGAGGAAATATGAGTCTGATGGCCTCTGACTAGATATTTCTATTCTCTATATTTCACCAATTTCTTGGTGAAATTGCTTCTATTTGCACCTCAGAGTGTGGAATGATCCTTGTCCTTGAATAGGTTTATGCAATCCAGGAAGTGAGATGTGATCCACAGTGCAAATACAATTTGGGATTTTAATTTAAGTCCACTCCCGTGTGGCAGCAGGACACATATTCCTGTCTGACAGTTTTCTGAACAGACACTGAAGTCTCAGGTTCTGGTTTTCTCCTTTTCTTAACACCATCAGTGCAAATTAATGCAAAAGGGCTGTTGTTGAAGCAACATTTTAAATTCTGATTTGAAAATTGATAAATGATGAAAAGTAAAATAGTAGAGAATTAAAGCCTGCTTCTATACAGAGAAATGTGCAAAGGTTTACTGCCTTCTAACCTGTCCATACATATACGTATATATAAATGAAATTACTTCTTTTTTTCCTATGCAAATATATTTCATTGGCTCAGGCATCTTTCCTTTCTCTAATACACAATAAAAAAAATGCAGTGAGAAACCCTCATGAACTTTTGTAGGCTTCAGATAATGAAAAATTAAAGAATACATGTTTGTCTTCATTTCAAAAAGTTTAATGATGACCCACAGATAATGGTCTGTTTCTTAACACTCATTACTCTACAAACCTACTTCTCATTTAAAATGTGTGAATTTAAGCTTAGAAAATTCAGCTTTTGTTTGTCTAATAGTCTAATGCTCTGTTGTTGATTCCTTTCTTCAAACTCTTCAAATTAGCAATTATGTTCTTTACCCTTTAATACTATACGCATTTATTTTGTAATGAATCCTTATTGAGGTGTCTTTAGCTAAATGGTAAGACAGGAACACAAAAATGATGCAGTCTATTTTTCCATTTTCTGTTCATATTCATCCCCGAGTAATGAAAGTGAAAACCCAAAATTCAACAAAGATAAGCCTAAATCTCAGGCAGTAATAGGACCATCTGCATTCAAGAAAGGAGCTTGAGGCGTTCCATCATCCCGTGCTCAATTTGTTTTCCATGGCAACACATCACACTCTCATGGCAAATGCAATCCTACAGGAGACCCCTCAGTTGCCAGCTCTTGGCTGCCCTAACAATGTTCATGGTGTTAACTACAAAGGGACTGCAAAGTAGCTTTGTTCAGTACATGAATAAATGTGTACTGCTATTACACCTTACTTTTAATGCAGCTTGCCCTATCCACAACTGCAGTTTTGGTCCCCAGCATGCCTCTGTTTTCCACAACCCGCCAATTGTCTCAGGTTAGTGTAGAGGTTCTTGGCAGAAAATTCTACACAGGCTTTGTAACACTTACAGCCTGTAGCAAAAAGATTGTAGAGAGATATTGACAAAGGATATTCCTTTTATTCAGGATCAATGTGTTCCTTTTAGTCCCATGATTTGCCCTGTGTTAGGACACTAGAATGGATTAGTAAGAATAGGCAAGCTCAAGAACTTGTTATCCACGTTCCAGACTTCTGCCTGAGACAATACTTCATAGACCTTTATCCTTAATGTGCCTGACATGTCACTGCATATCACTTTGGGTAGACTTCATCTTTAATAAATGTAGAATGCAATATCTCAGTGAGAGGGGAAAAAAGTTATCAAGACTTCATAGGCTCAAGTGGTCTTCTACTTGCTTATTTCAGAGACCATCCTTTACCAGGATATACACCAAGAACAAGTACATCTAACAGGAGGGAGTGAAAAACAGTGTTTTGTGTCAGCTTGGTCATACAGGTTATCAATTTCCCTGAACTAGTTGCTCGTATTCAGGGCAGATCAGGAAAGTATGGGGACGTGCTAAACCCCCTTTGTCTGAGAGCAGTGATAGTCTAAATGGATTTCCCTCCCTGTCTGTGTTTTTTTAGGAGCACACACGTAGAGAAAAAATTAATTTTAACTTCTCTTTATCACTCTTTTAGAGTTTTCTCTAAGGTGACTTCCAAGAAGAAGAATGCAGAGATATAGATGTGCTTCCTAAGGTTATGGGCCTCGCATTCTCTTCTCACACAGTAATAGAGAGCTGATATCACATTTCACCTGCCTATTGTGCTCATTTCCCACATATTTATGGACTATGCCTCTGCCAGAAGGAAACAGAAACAAAAACCATTCTTACTTAAATTCTATTTTCCTGTCATGGAATCATGTTAAACTTAATCTCAGCTCAATAGTCTTTTTTTTCCTAATGAAGTTCCTGATTGCTATAGACTTCAAGGTGATCAGAGAACTGGCAGAGGTGAGGAATGACAATATTCCTTTGCCTTATTCTAACATGGAGAGATTTCTGCTTCCCTCCTCTCAACTATCCCACCCCCCACTCAAAAAAAGACAAAAATCACCCATATTTCCCTTATTCAAAAATGAGCTCATTACCAACCATGCCAGCCTGAGTAAGGGAACACTTGAGGTAAGGGAATGCCATGTACACCATATGGTACACGTCTTGCTGCAGCAGTTTCCAAGCACACAGTACAGATTGTACAATCATCTTCATAAAGCTTAGCCAGAAAAGCACATTTCTTGTTATTTAACAGCCAGTGCTATTTCCGCCAAGAAGAAACTGTTTCCTTGGCTTTGGAAACTAAAAACATTCCTGAAATCATTATGAGGTGAGATGAAAACAGGATTAAAGAAAAATAAGTGGCACATACTGCCAGGAGCAATTTCCAATAAAATTTTTACAAACTGCCCTGGAAGGAGATGGCTGGGGACAGAAATCGTGTTCTCTCTACATCTGCCTTACACATTGATTTAGAAACTTCTGTGATCAGAAACTGGGCAAAGCTTGTTGAATGTATAGAGGTAGAACTGTTAACTAGATCTTAATGTCAGAAAGAAAAGTCCATGGATTTATGGATCTTTCGAAAAACAGGCATGAGAGAACAGTCCTTTGAAAAGATGGACTTTGTTGCTCAGTGAACAGCATTCAATTAATCACCTGAGGAGTGGGGAGAAATACAATCATCCCTAACTATCATTTTAGGATGTTTGTGAATTGTATAATTAGAGTGGTGTGCTTGGCACCTCTCCTAAAAATACTGCGTCCTTTACTGTCAACTGCGGGCATGAGAATATGTTTCTTTATGCAGGGTTAGTTGATCTAGTATCATGCTCCTCTATAAAAAAAGCTGGAAGTTATTTTGGACTTAAACCTTTGATACATTTTTCCAAGTATTGAATTATTTCAGCCACCAACACCTCCTATTATCACTGATAACAGTGCCAATTACCCCAAACCAGATTAAATTATGCCTTATGTTCTCTCTTCCTGAACATAAACTTAGGAAAAAAATTGGTGTCTCTTACAGGCTAATGAAACCACCAGTTCTTTATCAAGTACTGGCACATTCACACTATGAGACTTCTGCTGGTAATGTGAAACTTCATAACCACATGAAATATGCAGTGGCTCAGAGCTGAATGTGCAGTCTGAGAACCAAACAGGTGTCCTTGTCCTCCCCCTCACTGAAGTAGCCAGAGATTTACTTCTATTCCATTTCTGCTGATGATTTATATTTCAGAACTTCAAAAAACAAACTAGAATCTGTAGTGGAGGGCTGGATCTTAGATCACAGACATAAAAGACAGAAGAAAACGTCTTTTTGACAAGTGCAAATAAAGTGTCCTAATAAGAGATTAGTCAGATACTAACCTGCTCTCACTTGATGTCAGTCAAAATATCCCATTACTAAAGTTAACACTTTACAAGAAAGCAAGAATTTTATGATTAAGTAGTCAGCACATCCACGGTTTTCACATAAAATTGGGACTGATCAGTATTTGCTAAATCCAAGTCTCAGGTATATTATTTTTGTCTTTTTTTTTTTATATTCCTGCTTTGACTTTCCTTCCTCTACAGGTTGATTACTTTTTGTTTATAAATACATTTACATAATGTTTTTAACTAGATCATAGTCATCTGAGCAAACAGCAAGTAGGAAGGTTATTAAATGATAAAGCTCCAATTTCTGTAACTTTCAATTACTGAAACAAGATTATGTGAGTGCCACAGGGAAAACATAATGCAACATTTAAGAAATGCTGTGTAGAACATTTGAGCACCTCTGGGAAACACATCAACTTTCTCTGGATATTCTGGAGTCCTGACAACCTTCTTTTATCTTCGAAATTTCAGTGGGCACTCTGAGGTTACTTCACAGGACACTTTCCCAGGAAACAGAAGGCAGGTCTTAATGGGACGCTTCAGGTTTACACTGAGGTATACTAACAAATTTAAAATTGGAAAACATAGTGGCAGCATGGAGAATCAGTGAGGGAAGAAGATTTAGTTTCAAGAATTTATGACTCAATGGAATCCACAGGAGGGGACTACCAAAAGAGGGAAGTTCCAAGTGTTACTGCAATGTCAGCGGGATCTGCAGTACAAATTCTAGGAGGATGGGAAGAAGAGAGCAGTTGGGATTGGACACCAGGACTGGGCTACATTAGGCCTATATTCAGCCACAACTATCATCAAAAGACCAAAGCATGCACTAGAAAGATGACAGCAAAAGAGGATGAGCTTTACTGTCAGACCTCTTTTCACTCCCAATCCACTTAGGCATTTACGCTGGGCATCTTAGTGGTTTTTTTCCACCAGGTACTCACATTCTGAAAAACCCCTCACTAGGAGAAACCAAATCAAAGAAAATCCTTTTCAGTCCCTGCACTGAGCCTGCTACCCTCCCCTGCTGACAGCAACAATAGTTTTTGATGTGGGAACTTCTGAAACATTCCCTCCCAGTAGCCAGGATATGCCAGCCCCTAACATTAGCTGCCCCATACACACACATATCAGCAGACTCTCAAGGAGCTCCTCTTGTCTTGAGTGGTAACAGCTCCACTGATGCATCTAATTTGCAACAAAATCTTATTATTTAAGAACAGATAAAAAAAAAAAAAAGAAAGAAACCCCCTAAACTACCCCTCCAAAAAAAACAAACAAAAAACCCCAAACCACAAACCAATCAAAAAAACTCCACAGAGTAAACAGCAAATTATTCCTGCTCATTGAAAAGATATGGCCTAGCCTCTTTTCAAGAAAATAGTTTCAGGAACAATATTCTGGAAGCCAAGGAAGTTACTGCTAGTAAGGACAGATAAATAACACAGTAAGTGCTCTGATTAAACTCCAAGTGGCCATAGCAACATCACTGATTCATATTTTTCTTTAATGAAGATTAAAAAAAAAGAAAAGGAAAATAAGGAGAATTAAGCATTAACACAGCTAGCTATCATTAATATAAAAGCCTGCTAAAATGACTCTTCTCACACTTCAACGTAATCTCTCTCCAGAAGAGTGGCACCTGTCACCTACCACCGGGCAGATAACTGAACAAACAGAACTCAAGTAAAAAAAAAAAAAAAAATTGAATGGGCACAGCCTCAATCTGTTTTGTAGTATGGAAGGATCTTTCCCACAGTAAAAGCATCAGTGACTACCCCCAGGCCACACATATAAAAGGCATAATGACATTAGTGTGGGGAGAAGTGGGATAGGGGAATAAAAGGAAAAGAAAAAAACAATAAAGCAAGGTTTGTGATTGTGTTAAGGTGATGAAGACAGGATGCTCTTTTCTTACAGCTTCTTTTGATATTCTGCAGGTTATAAACTAACAGAAGCCCTTTTCTCAGTTTGTATTAACCATATGTCTGGGCTGACAGTCTCTCTACAGCCCCTAGGATCAGGACAGTAGAGGCCTCCAGGAGCAGCAAGGGAGCACATTGCCAAATGATCCTGGGCCTGGAGCAAAAGTCACTTCAATGCCAACAACCATCGAGGAGCCTGGGTTCTTGATGCTTAGCAGTACACTGTTGCTCTGTACAACAGCTGCTTACATAACAGGGAAGAGGCCTCAACATCCAAGAAGCTCCTTACAGACCTATATCCATTATATCCATGTGCAAATTAGTGCAGTTCACACCCAGAGCAGTGAAGGCTTAATGACTTTTCTGCACTGATCTTCCTGCATCTGGGGCAGTCCCTAGAATTCTGCTGCACTGCATTTCCAGTTTTGTGGGGGTTTTTTTGTTTGTTTTGGGTTGGTTTTTTTTTTTTTTTTTTGTTTTTTTTTGTTTTTTTTTTTTTTGGTGTCAACTTCTTGTTTCCTAACATTTCAGGGAAATCTTCATGTCTCCCTATCCCATTCCTAAAGATTTCCCTTACCATTCTGTGTCATTCTTTTATTTCCATTTTATCACCTACTCTGTCTTGGAAGAAATCATGTAAAGGTGAAGAGGGACGCGAGCTGCAATCATAGAATCACAGAGCAGTTGAAAGTGGAAGGGAGCTCTGGAGGTCATCTTGTCCATCCCCCTGCTCAAGCAGGACCACCCAGAGCCAGCTGCTCAGGATCAGGTCCAGGCGGCTTTTGAGCACCTGCAAGGATGGAGACACCACACGCTCTCTGGGTAGCCTGTTTCTCTGCTTGGTTACACTCAGAGTGAAAAAGTGTTTCCAGATGCTCTGATGCAGCCTCTTCTGTTTCTGTCTGTTACCTCTTGTCCTGTCCCTGGCACCACTGAAAAGAGCCTGGCCTTGCTTTATAGGAAACCAGAACCAGGTATTGTCTTGCTGTTCAATTGATAAACTGTTAGAAGCATGATTGAAGTTGAGATCATACTAAACAGAGATATGGAATAATGTTCTCTGCTCTTTTCTTGTTTTGTTTGGTTTTTAAATTCAGCAGGATAAATACCTCTACTGCCTGGTACAGTCTTAGCAGGATGGGAGTATTCATGAGCTTGGATGATTAATGAAAGAAAAACTTTCCAGTTTTAAATAGAACCCTTGTAAGTTAAACTGTAGTGTTGTTTGTGGGCTGCCAACTGGAAGTCAGGAAAGACATCTGAACTGGAAAATTTATTGTTTCAGTCCATTTAAACTTCTAGGAAAACTACCGCCAGTAATGTTTATGATCATCACTATTTTGGATAAAGCAGCTGCACATACATCTATGTGTGCACACACACAGCAGCAGTAACAGTGAGTGAAGCATGCTGTTATGCCCCTGGGACTTGCTTCTCTGCAATTTACTTGAGGGGGTTTTTTTGCCAACAATGAAGAAAGAAAAAATATTCCACCAACACCAAACTCAGGAGTTTGATAAATAAATAGAAGTGGGGCATTGAAATTGCTCTAAAAGAAATACCTGAATAACACAATGTTGGAGACAAAAGGATTAGCTTCAGAGAATACCTAAAGAAAGCCATTTGACCTCTGCCCTCATGCTGAGCTGTCTGGAGAAATGCCAGTCTAGCAGGTGTGGGGAAAGACAGCATGATATAGAAATCTGCCTGTTTGGGACCTAGCCATCCCACTCCTTTAACAAATGCTAATGGTCATGCACTGTACAGCTCATTTTGGGTACATTAGCAGCATTTAAAAGCAGGAGACTATTTGCCCAGAGACATTCACATGGAGTTGTTTTGGAGAGATTCCCTCACAATATCATAGAAGAGATATCAGTCAGAGGCATGGCAGGATGCAAAACTTACATACCCCGCAACGAGAAGGAAAACCACCCACTGAAATCCATCCCCAGCAGCCAGGGCTCAGCCAGTGTGTGGGAGGCAGGGAGCCAGGCTGGCCTGAGAGCTGGGTGGCTCAGCAGCTGCACATCACCCACAGGATCCATGCCACTTTCTTTGGCAGCAGACAGAGAACCAAGAAAACAATCACATGAGACACTTACAGCTCTCCGCTAAGAGCCGCAACACTGAATGCGGAAAGCTGGCCAAACTTTTTCCAAGTTTCCATGAGACTGGCACTCCCTCTGATTGGTCTGCTGCTGTTTGGGCACTGTGAAACAGCTGTTCTGCTCCAGAATGGAGGTGCTCCCACACCACTCCAAAATCCAGAGATTCCCTGTGCAGGGACTTGCCTGCTGTCATCATTCCCTTCGTGCTGCTCAGGCAGGCTGTGCTTCTGCAGAGGGAGAGTTGTAATATGGAGTCACCAGTGTCTATTTCTGCACTCCATTTAACACAGTGGTAGGTCCTCCCTCATTCTTTTGGGATGAAAAAGCTCCACTATGTGTGCAATTGGCAGTGTTCATGCTGTATGTGCAAAACCCATTTCTTCCCCAAATGCAGAGCTTTCTGTGCTGCCCATTTAGAAAGGGGAGAGAGAGAAGGAAGGTGAGGTAGCACAAGGTAAAGACATCATCAGTCCTTGGATGTTTTGGCAACATAGAAGAACATGCTTTCACAGGAGCTCAGTGCTACATGAGGAAAAAACCCACTCATTCTTCTGTGAAGGGATGTGGGAAAGCAAATCATTTGCTACAGCGCACCCATAACTCAGAAACTGCAGAGCTATGTAAGTAGGGTAGAGGAATCCAGATATACAGTGACAGATGAGGCCACCTCAAAGCTTTTGAGAAATGCAGTGAGAATTTAACTTTTCCAAGGATGAAAACTTAAGCCTCTAACATGGATACATAACTCCAGCTATGGAAAGAAACAAGATAAAGATAACAGACAGAAAAAAGAGGAGAGATCAAGAGAGCTGAATTTTCTGTTTGCAGGGGAGAAGGATGGTTGCTGTATTTCTGTAGCATAAGCCCCTTCTGAGGCTCAGTTTTCCAGGCTCCTAAGCACAGTCAAAACAGCACAGAGAATCACAAGCCGGTCTTTTGCCCCACAGTCACTTTGCTGGCAAATGCCCGCTTTGCCTAAGCCTAAAGTCAGCCCTGAGAATTTTGTTGGCTAGCACCACCAAAACCCACGGCACAAAAAAATAGCATATGGGCATAAACAGGTGCCACATTACTAAGCAGAGGAACAATGTCCAGAAACCTGGGGTTAGTCTCAGTTCTTTGCAAAAAATCAAATTAACTTCTGGCTAAGCAGGTGTCAGTGAGAATAGGAGGGACCCATTAAAGACCGAGGCTGGCACTCAAACATCATCCTCACACTGTGTGTCCCTAGGAGGATGCTAGGAACAAGGAGCTCCTGTCGTGCTAAGATGGTGCCTGTAGAAAATAGTAAGTTCACAGGGCCCAGAAAGCAACTCCATGCTTCAATCAAGTCATAAAATATATGCCAACTCCAGCTGCAACATTAGTGTTTGTAAGCATATTCCTACCGACAGGTAGTCCGTGTTGAAATGTGCCAACACATTCCTTGTGCTCAGCCAGAAGTGACAAGATGCAGATAATCAAGGCAAATCAGGAACATTAAAACAAGCACATCCATCTGTCAAATAACAATAAAAGTCACAGTAGCTAGAAGTTTTCTCAGCTTTTGCTTTACTTAGTAGCAAAATTTTTTCCACAACAGGAACAGAATAAGACAGTATTTTTTGTGGGGTTTGTTTGGTTTTGGGTGGTTTCCTGGCTGCTTTTTGTTTGGTTGCTTTTTTTAGGGATTTTTTGGTGGTTTTTTGTGAGTTTTTTCTTTTTTTTCTTTTTTTTTTCTTCTTCTTTCTCCCTCATCACCTACAGATGGTCTAAGTAGTCAAAACTGGTTATCCCAGATTCACACCTTAATTTCCACAAACATGCATACATCTTCGGGCTAATTAGAGAAAGCTGTGTGCTTTGAATTAGAAAAAAAATTCCAATACATTTCCTCATCCATCCCGCTCTGCTCATCAGAGAGGCAATGTGGACATAGAAATTTCATGCTGTCATCAGTTGACTAAATAAACCAGATAAGTCTTGAAAAAAAGCTTCTAACATTAAATAAACAGAACCATGAAGAAGATTCCAAAATTAATTCTTACTCTTTGTAGTGAAAAAAACTTAATGCCAAAAAAATTTTTGTTTGTTCCAAGTAGTAGTGCAATGCAACAGAAAGCCACAATGATATCATTACTACTCCCAAATAAATATTTCCCCTTTTTAAGGACATATCATTTCAGATCTTGTCTACAGTGCACTTCTGCAAGAGAACTTTAGACTCCAGATTTGTCAAACACAGAACTTCTGATAGCATTAGTTTTGTTTTTAGTTACGGAAAGAAAAGACTCAATCTTCCTACAGAGACATGGAAGTGACAGTCAGTCATCTGAAGTGTGATTACACAGCTACAGATGTGGAGATAATAGGTACTCACTAGTTAATTTTGTTCCCCCAAAAGTATTTCTGATTTGGAAGGAGATATTTCAAGGTGAAATAGGTTTTTTGGGGACAGGGATTTCAACAAAAAGGAAGAAAAGAAGGCAGCCTTGAATATTTCATTAAATGCAGTATTTTTATTTTTTTTTTCTTCATAATGTATAGGTTTAAATGTCTTTACAAACATTACAGTTTTTAAAGGGACAGCTGTCACTTCAAGTATAACATACTGAGACACCTTCTCTAACATTTCAATGTAAGAGCTTCCAGCCAATTTCATGCCATCCAGATAAGGTAAATTCCTCCTCCACAGCTGGACAGGCTGTTTGTTTTTTTGGGGAGGGATTAGTGATAAAACAGAGAAGAAAATCTCTCTGCTTCTTCTGCTGAAAGCCACAGAGAGGGGAACAAAAAACTAGCCCAGAGCTCTTTAGTTACCTGCCTTTTCAGGCTGTCATTTACCCAAGGCAGGAGACCCGGGCTCTGCTCTTCCTAACTCAGACATATTACTAGAAAAGCCACTCTTGCTGGTCATGCTCACTCACTTGCTCTCGCCAGCCTGGACATCTGCCCATTTTTAATGGTGCATGTGCAGTAAAAACAACCATAAGGAAACCTCAGAGCAGCCATGACATCACAGTGACTTGTCTGAAGATGGGAAACAGGAGTCCATGCTCCTGCTCTACATCCGCAGGAACCAGGCTCTCTGTAGCATTCCAACTGAACACCCAAGTGTGGTTATTTCACCTCTCCTCAGGGGAGCAAGAGGAAGATTTCTGAGACTACAAATTTGCTCTGCAGGGCAAGAAGGTCTCTAGCCCAGTAATAGTACTGAGGCCTTTTGCCCTTAACTCTGAGGGCCACCTTTAAAGTTAACACTGTTTCTCCTGACAGAAGTCACTCTTCAGCCTGCAGTGAAATCACACTGTAGAGGTTTATCTAGCAGAAAACTCCCTTTCCATGGACTCTGACTCACTTCTGTAATCAGTGTTCATAACCTCAGGGAAACACATATATCAGAAACACCTCAGAAAACACTTATCACCTCCTCACCTTCTGAACACAAGATGAGGGGACAAGGTATGATTTAGCTCAACTTATGTGCTCTAGTAGGATTGGGGAATTGCTGTCAGCAAGTGGGATACCTGCTGGGACCTGGGGAAAAGAAAAGACTTATTCAACCATTGTTGAGCCATAATTGAAGGTTTAGGTTTTTACTCGAATTAAGTTTAATAGGAGACAGGACATTTTATCTGTCCTCTAGGCCTGTTCTCCATTCCTTGTTCCTTTGTAAAATGAAACCAATCTGTTATATGATTTACCAAGCTAAGAAAATGAATGCATCACTACCAAATTAGAAGAGAATGAATTATGTGCCTCAAGGCAGAAACAGGAGGAACAATTTACCCAAAAACCCCAAATCCATAACCAAAAAATATAAAGACATTCCACTGCAAGTCTCTGTTGCTTTACCACAATTGTCCAATTCAAGTGTAAGTCTCTACAGACAAATATTATAAAAGCATGACATACACCACTATTGCCGTAAGACTGATTCTTTTTGTCTCCCTGGTCTTCACCACAAAACATGAATCCAGGTGACTAAAGATGCAGAATTTAACTGTCTTTGTCATGGTTATTTCTGGTTACAAATAATACAACTCCAACCACTGCATGAAATCTTATGTGGCACATTGTACAGAGCTTAAATCCTTTTTCAGGCACAAGAATAGGACAGTGTCTCTTGTGTCTGTCTTGTGCTTGTCAGGTAGTCATTTATAAAGGATTTACTCTTTGCTTACCACAGTATAGGCGGGGCAGCATAAGACAATGTAAAGGAAATACATGCTACAGGAAACAAAGGCACCTGCTGGAATGCAGTGCAAGGAAGGCTCAGGTCCCAACAAACTGCAGATAACTGAAAGGCACCCATTGCAAGGGAGGCAGCAGCAGGGTGCATTGGTGACAGCACCTCCCCAGGGCTTTCCTGCCCAGTGAATGAGTGGTTTCAATGGTTGTCTGTGCTCATGCTCCCAAGGAGCTAAATAAGGGAGAAATCCCAGCCGTGTGCTCCCCTCACTTCCCTTCTCTCCCATGTTGTGAAGACATAGAGCTCCTGCAATGTGAGAGCTTTTCCTCTCCTGACTTGGTGCTTTGGGAAGCCCTGTTTCCCTGGCTCTACAGCCAGTAACTGAGATTGGGTATTTACCTGCAATGTGGCTTGAATCTTCCCAGATTCAATGGTCCCATGGGTAATAAGCTTTTCTTTTCACTGTGAACTAACTTGTAACTGCAGGTTTTTTGTTTAACAGAAAGTCAGAAACATAAAAATTACCTATAAATGCAGGGAAAACATGATTCTTGATTCTATGCACTACAGTCTGCAACAAGTCTACACAGATCTGATATTCAATGTATGGATCTCAGCTCAGTTTCAAAGTCTTGGTGACTTTGTGTGCCATGATTCTGTGCAGTTGCCTATTCATCAGCCTTTGCAGTTTAATAACATAGCAGAGAAAGCTCTACACACAGGTCACCTTGTCTCTTTTGGGTAGAGAAAATCAGACACGGAGTCTACAGTCTGTGAAAAAAATATCCACATTTCTAAAGTTTCATTGCACACAGAAACAAAACAAACAACACAAAACAACAACAACAAAAAAAACCAAACAAGGGTTCTGATACTCAAATTTTTCTGCAACTGCTTTGTATGGCTAGATTTTTTGCTACCCACATTGACATCTCCCTTTCTGGCCCCTCTACAAACATTTCACAGAGGTGGTAAGAAATTACTTTTTCACATTTCCATTAGGAACAGAAGCAGATTTCAAATTTGAAATTTATCTTGGTCAAGTATCCAATGTTCCAACTGATGGATGGAAAACTATCCAATTCACTGGGTTGGCTTACAAAGAACCTTCATCCCTTCCTCCAAGGGATACGGTCACAGCTGGATTTCCTACTTATTTATCTTAGTAACTTTGTTGAACTGAATGAGATTCCCTACAAATAGCAGAAAATACTGACAGAAATAGAGGAAGAAAACTAGGTAAAACATAGTTATTGCCACAACAAAATACATTGACTAAAATGCTACTAGAGTAAAGGGTTTCTTTCAGAAACGATAAATCAAGACTCATAAGTGAAAGTGCTTACTTTTTCAGTACAGCTTAGAAGACTGCCTAGCACGATAATTTAAGATTTTTTACTGCTAGTTTGGTTTACTGCTTGGCTATAAATCCTGTTTAAACAATCCTAGAGGGATTGCTGCAGACCTCAGGAGCACAGGGAGTTCCAAAACAAGACACCTTCAAACACAGGAAGGTCGCAAGCTCCAGTGCCTGCCACCCCAGAAGCTTAACCCACAAGGGGCATTTCAGAAAGGTTCTTTATGTCTTAACCTATTAGTTTTCTAGAGGTTTATTAGAAAGATGCAAGGTCAACCAGTGCCTAAATATCTATTAATTACCAGTGTTGGATTTATTGAATTTTGGGAGCTCTCTAGCATGTAAGTCTGGCAGGTGTCATTATTGAAATTCAGTTGAGGTCTAGATTGAAATCCAAACCAATAGAGTTAAATGAATAAATTGAAAAATCAATCAATCTCAGCTGGATAATTTGCAACAGATGCTTTACACTGATCCTTTGCTACGGGTGGCATTCTCAACATATGCTCTAAGAATGTAGGAGGTTAAAAGAGGTGGAGAAAAAACATACAGATTTGTATTAGTTTGTAATAAGTCAAGGAATTACGTATTCATTTACCATAACAGCACCAGAAAGTAGTGATGTGCTTGAAGCTAGTCTCTTTTATCCTACATTCATCTGTTAAAAATAAAAATCTTTTTATAAATTGAGAAAAAAACCCAAACAAAGATTCCAAATATCTTCTTATGCTCATTGTCTGCATAAATAATAGCAATAACAACAACACAAAAGCTTAAAAAATGCCAAGCAAATAATTTCCTAAATTAGCATTTAGGGAGTTCAAGGAACAAAATCAAATAAAGAAGGATATCATCATAGCACAGATGGGTTCAATGTGAAATACATGATGTCTTAGAGAGTGAATCAGTCAGTTACTGGTCCATTTCTGTGCCTGTGGCACAAAAACAGTCCCGGGGACAAGTTGTTTCGCAATGAAAAAAACAAATAATTTAAAAGGAAATGGCCATAGTGTACAGTTACACAGTCCCTGAGCTGTAGGTAAAGGTTTCAAAAGCAATTGCTATGGAATTATTTTTCTCAAATGAAATGATTGGGGAAAAATTAAGGATGTAAAGTTAAAGTAGAGATGAAGAGTTTTGCACACTGAATGACCCGTGTGTTTTTCATCCAGGATGAACACTGTGGCTAGCAATGGCTTTGATCTCATTTTTGAGGCCTGTAACTTAGACATTCATATATTATCTTGTAATTTGGTGGTCCTTGTGGATGAATCAAAAGACTTAGAGCATTCTGAGACATAACTCATCATGCTTACTATTGGTTTCTTCCCTGCTGAGTACTTCATCTGATATAGCTGAGCACAGCAACATCATGAAAGTGTATTTCTCCTCACCAGTCCTAAAGGATTGCATATGGAAAACCCCTATACAGTCATCTAACCCCCAGATGTTTGTTTAGCTTTAAGGAAAAGCCACAATTGGTACATGTGTTGGCAGGTGTGAGTCACTGGGCATCACATGTGCCTGATCCACCCACAGCACAGGAGCTAAGAGTTGGGACCTCTGCTGAGCCACAGGTTTAGTCCTCTGTGAGCTCAGGTGAAGTTTATTCCTAAACATATACCTATGGACAAAGGGTAAAGAAGACCAGCAGGACCAAAAATCCACATCAGATAACACCAATTTAAGACAAAATTGTTTTCACTGATTTCAATGAGAGCAGAATTTGGCCAGTTGGGAAAATGCCTGAAAATCCCACAGCCAAAGTGCTCTTTCCAAAATGAAAAAAGATTGTTAGGAACTAGCTATTACAGACCTGAGCATTTACATAGCAGCTGAATTTTCAAAGTCATTTTATACCCATAAATACTATTGTGGGATCATTAAAACAAACAAACAAAGAAAAAAGCAAACAAAAAAAAACAGCCCACAGAACACCAGAGCACATAGCACCCCATCTGCATTCAGTATGCTGACCACATTTGAAAGATCTGACCTTTTTCTCTCTAATAGGCTCAAAATTGTATTTTTTGAAGGAAATGTGCTTGGTGTTATGTTAGTGACAAAAGTAACAGAAGAGAAAAGTGTTATCACAGTCATTTGAAACTGGCTGTCTAGTATGCCAAAGTACACCTGATTATTCTTCCCTGCTATTCACTACTTTGTCTCAGGCTGTGCTTGGGCCAGATACAGGCATCAAAACTGTGATTTTTCTTTTGATAGAATTTCTGTATTAGAGAGAGAACAGAATTAAAAATAAATTCTTAAAATACATATGAAATTCCTCATGCAGGGCTATGAAAGACCTTGGAGCCTCAAATTAGCAGGGAAGGATGGAAGAAGAACAAAAATATTTTTAAATTTGGAAGGTGATGTACAGGTTAGAAAGATATGACATTGGTGGTTGAGAAAAATCTGTTCAGGTATGTCTTTTAAATTGTGAAGAGCCCAATTTAAATAAAATTCTTTTCAAAATTTTCTCCTATATTCCTTACACTAATCCTTTTGCTTAGGCAAGAATGAAAGTATTTTAATTTGTTTTTCTACCTGTTATGTTGCTGGCTTTTATTTCATCTTTCTTGTCTTGATTGGCAGGATTAGGCAAATGAGTTCCTCTCTCTGCAGAATCCATTCCATGTCATGGTTTTCCTGAACAAACAGGTAAACTGACGCTCAAGCTTGGCCCTCAGAATACTTAAGCAACAATTTTTAAAAGTACATTTTAAATACCACAGTAAAAAAAAAAAAAAAACCAAACAACAAAACATCCAACAAAAACCAAGAGGTTAAAAATTCAAACAATAACTCCACAAAATCTTGCAGGGCCTTGTTTTGAGAAAATGTCTTGATTTAGTTTGGAATGCACAAAGAGTAAATATAATCAAATGCTCCTTTATCCAGCTGCACAGGGACCATGGACACATGAACACACAGGACCACAGGGATTCTGGAACCACTTGGTTAGGAAAGAATTTTGATTTTTTTTTTCTTTAAAGATGGTCCACAATAGTTTAGAAACTGGACAAGGGAGCCTAAAATAGGCAGTGCTACAAAAGGTAGATTATGCCACACAAAGCTCTCTCATATGATGTTCAGAGTGATGATTTCTGAATGCTTATGGCAAACAAGATTTAGTAATACCTACTATTTCTTCACAGCCACCAGAAAGACCCCTCACCTCTACAAAAGAGAAGTGGTTTTATTTGAAACCTTTCCCCATTGAGATGTGCAAGCAAGAGCAGAGAATTCAGCCATTTGTCTGTTTTCCCACAGAGGGGTAGCAGAGTCCTTCTGCCACAAAGCTTTACTGATGTGCCTTTCTGGCCTGAGTGCAGCCCTACCAGAAGGGACAACAGAGCCCACTGCAACTTATCACCATGCCAGGATTTGCAAAATCTACTACAAGGAAAAGTTAAAGTCCTTCTTTTCTGCCTACCAAGAAGCAAATCTCTCTCCCATGTGTATCTACTTATAGATAAAATATAGGTATATAAAAAAATAAAATTTATCTCTCTGTGTGTATATATAAATATATACATAATATGTAAAATCTTTGCTGGGAAGTATCAGCACAAAGGGTTATATGGCACAACTGCCCTTCTTTCAGTCTCCTGGTCATGCATAATGGACAGATATGGTGAATAACAGCCAAAAAAAATAGAATTGATATAAAATTAAACTACATGGATTCAGGTGATACAAAATGAGGCTGTTAATGGCATTGCTCTGAAGGAAGCTATCACTGGAAGGAGAGGCCCTGTTTGGGCATGGATATCATTATCTTGACAAATGGGGTGGATGATCTTGCTTAAAGAGAAAGGAGGGTAGATACTTTTAAAATTACAGCAGTAATTCTAAAGCTGAATGGCAGTTTAAGGCTCTGTCCTCACTTGCAGCATATAATTGGGGCACTATCATTACCTCATTACCCAAGCACACTGCTGTAAGCTTTGAAAATGGCCTCTAAAGGGCCACTGACTCTGCTTGAAGAGTTTTGAGAAAACATTACACTTAGGGACAAATATAATTATTCGCCACATATTTTCTTACTCAAATGAAAGGGCCACATTGCAAGACACAGCAGACAAGAGCAGTCTGAATGAAAATGCACAAAGTGAGAGCCATGATAACACCATGAAAATTTGGTTTTGGTTATTTAATGAGGGATGCAGTTGTTCACTCCCCAGGACTATGTCCCAGGCAGAATCAAGAGACAGTATCATATACCGCTGCAGCACCCCTGACCCTATTCCAGGCTTTGGGTCTCACTTGATAAAATAGGTTATATCAACTCTTCCTCATCTCCAATATTGTTCTTGCATTTTTTGGGTTTTGGTCAGCTCTTGCAATTTTCCCTGTTCTGTGGTGTCAAATCTTAAAAAAAATTGAAGACAGGAACCAAAGCAGTCTGAAGAAAATCACACAGCTTTTGTACTGATCCTGGAAGCACATGTATGAGTTTTGTGTGCTCCTGTCAGTGCCACTCCAGAAAAGGTTTTCTTTGCTTTATACGAACAGGCTTTCAACAACTTGCAACTGCCTGTTGAAGAGATAGCCTCCTCCCCTTCCTCTTCTAGGTGTCTCCTGATTCCCAGGCTGTCCATCTGGAATATCTCCTCCTGGCCAGGTGCAGTCATAAAATGATGCTTCTCAGCCCACTTAATTGTCCTCAAGTGACAGATGGGATTTGACTGTAGCTGGTAAGCCATAAGTACATGAAGCAGATGAGCAGTTAATTAGCAATGCTAGTGTTTCTGTGCAAATATCTATAGAAACTGCACATTAAAAGATGGCCTTATCAAGCCAGTTAGTCCATCTTCCTTCTTCTAACACATTTCTTATCTCATGCAGTACATTAAAAGGTTTGAGTTCCTCTGTGCCCAAAAAGCTACTTTTAAATTCTTAAAGTTTCTATCAACTTTCCTTAGGAGACTATTTCACAGTCTAATGAATCTTGCTGTCAATGAATCTTTTCTTTCTGTTCAGCCTAAAGATAGTTCTTGAAATATTGAGCAGGAAAGAAAAAAAAAAAGGGGGTAAAAATCTCATAACTCTGTAGAACAATTTCTAAAAACAGTACTGTGCCTTCATGTTTCCTAGGACACATTAGCACTTCTGTAAATGGTTGTATTAGAGAAAAAAATCAATGCAGTTTTCTCTTGGGGGTAAGTTTCATTTAATCCTATCACATAACACAAACCTAGAAATCTAGATATTCTGGTCATAAAAATGAAAACAAACAAACAAACCTCAGTAGAGTATAGGGTAGAATTCAATGGGGTGATACAAGGAAGAAAGGCAATGCATTAATAAATTCTTATATTGCAGGTCAAAGCCCAATGGTCAAAGCCTATGAGTCTGTCCAAGAAGAGAGTCTCACAAATTCATTTATTTATTACTCAAAACACACAGAACAGACTGGAGAATTTTGGCAAAACAATCCCCTCTTGGGACTCAACTATTTCATAAAATAACTCAGGATTTCCTTAGGTTTTCAGAGTACCTTGGCAACATTTGAATAAGGTTTTAAAAAATTAGCCTAAGAAAAATTACTGGAAAAAAGACATATTTTATTATATAATTTACAGCACATTTAATATATTTCTTCTGTATATCAGCCTTCTGATGTTCTGAGAATAGAATAGAATGCTGAATAGAATTCTTGAGAATTCTATTTGTGGTTTATCACTAAAGAAATTTAACAAGACAAGGCACAACAGACTAGAAAGGAATGAACTCTTCTGACAACAGTTATCTTGTTGGTAGTTCTTTAGTCTCCTCCCCATCCTACTTTGTCTTAGTTTAGAGGCTTCCCTCTATTCTTGTCTGTCTGAAAACTCTCCTCTGAAGGATCCTCTACTAGGTCAAGCAAAAAATTCCTCGGTAATGGAAGGCAGGTGCCAGTGAATAATTCCACCCATAAGAAAGGTAGGTCAGCCAGATGGTAAATGCACACCAAAAATCCTAAATTAAATCAATAAAAGTCTTAGAAACCATATCTGTTCATCAGTCAGATGTTTACTTGAAAGAGTTTCCTCTATTTGCCATACATTCTAACTTGTTATACGCATTGAGCACAATACGCAAGAGCTCAGACTCCTGCACCATCAGAAACTACAGCCTTCCAAGAGCTCTCTTGACTATACACTCAAATGTTATCATTACTAAACTTCTGGAAGAACAGTTTCACAAGAAAAAAAAGAAGAATATTCCTTTCTTCAGCTTAAGAGTCCCATTATTGACATTTAATCATTTTTCTCAATAAGTAGATGAATGCCTACCTGCTCCAGCTGCCGGAGCTCAGCAGCAGATTCCTCGTGCTCACACCAACACAGCCAGCCACTGCAACTACTGAAGAAGCCCAAAGTGCAGAGAGAACAATTTTCACCTGACTAGGAGTGAAGCACTATAAAAGCTATGAGCTTTTATAGTGGTTTTGAGCCAGAGACCATGACTATATCAGCATAGTTTCAGAATCCAGGGTGCTAATAACTTACTCAATTCAGCAGTGAAGCTTTATCTCCATATCCTGGTAGAAGATCACTGTTTCTGCCCACATGTGCAAGCACTGACTAATTTGCACTTCTTTGCACCCTGCTGGTGCACAGCTGTGGGCTCAGCCATACAGCATTCTCCTGTGTCACGAGCACCATAGGAATCAATATCTTGAGTCAAATCAGTCTGAATAAATCTGAATCATGTCACATCTATGATATATCCAGCCCACTATCTTGTCTCTGCTAGTAGCTAATAGAAAAAAACAATCAGCAATTCAAGCCTTTGGTGATAATTTCCCAGAATACTTTCTCTCTTGGCTTCTTAGCTGCTTGTGGTGCAGCTAGCATTGTTAGCTGAAGATAATGTCTTTGCATGTGAAAAAAAAATGATGTTTTTCTCTTGTTTAGTTCTCCAAATGGTCTATAAATCAAAGCAAACATTTAGAAATGTCTGAATTCTGCAAAGAAAAAGGTTTCACAGCTTTTCATTATCAAGACAAGAAATGCTTCTTTTTTTCTGGATCTGTCACTTGCCAGTTTAATCTCTTGTCCTCTAAGGCTTTTAATGGAAGAGACAAGCAACAGAAATATTTTTCATGGTCTTAGATATCTTTATCACACCAAACTAGAGCAAATTCCTTCCAAGCTGCAGTATCCAATCATTCTTTGTTTAGAAGCTTATCCATCCATCCATGCTCTCCTTCTCTTCATTTTTTTTCAGTTCCTCTTCTAGGACCAAAACTGTGCAATATTATTGATGAGAGCACCAAAGTCTCTTAAGAGCTGAAGCTGCATCCAAATTGTACTGGTGGATCTCTAATTATCACCAAAAGCAACAGCCAATTTACTGTCACTGGATAACCATCTGCAGTACCTACAGAGCAGTACCACTCAGAACCAAACAGAAGAGCTCACACAGCTCTTTCCAGGGATGCTGAGTAGTCTTACAGAGACTAGACCCCCTAAACTTTAATTTCTCAAGCTAGAAAGTACAGGAAGACATCTCACCAAATAAGGAGATGTTTGTGGCATCAGCTAAAATCTTTTCCTTCTGCTATTCTGCTTCATTATACAGTAAAATGAATAAAATCGTGAATGAATCATCACCTAAAAAGTCTCAGGAAATCACAAATCACATGTTTATTGATGACAGTGAGTAAACCATCTATATTTAATAACTACTGCTCTTCTTACTTCTCTTATGGATTATGTGTGCTAATCACACTGGTGATTTCTGAATATTTATTGTTGTTTTTGTCTCTGCTGTAGTCATATATTAGAAGTTTTCACATCAAGAAGAACAAGTAAATATGCTGCTGCTGACTGTATTATGGGGGGAATTACAGTGGGACATTAAAATGAAGTTTTTAACATGCAGTGCATTTTCATTCAACTGAATGTCATGGGAGATGAAGCATGTCCAAGTAATTATGGGAATTATCTGTGCAGTTTACAGGCATGGAGGACCATCATTCTGTTTTGGGCAGCTGAGGTTTGGACAGCTGAGACTGGATTGTAGTCTATAGTAGGAGGGACTAATTGCAATCCAGAAAAACTGCACCAAATGTGAAATGGGTGATCAACAGCTGCAGTGCAGATCTTTATTGGGTTTGATAGCTTTTTATTTGTTTGGGGTTTTTTTGTTAGTGTAGGCTTAAAGGCTCTCCTGTAAAAGTGGTAAGAAAAGCTTTGATCAAGGGACTTAGGATTTTTTTTTTTTTAGTTTACGTAGGTAACTATACATCTTCTAAAGTATAAATTCTTCCTTTTTTTTTCTTTTTTTTTTTTTCTTTTTTTTTTTTTTAATATGAATCATTTATAAGCAGTTTGCATATTTCCTCTGCGAATAACTGGTCACCTGAGCTTTCTGATTTTGCTAGATTGACCATTTTCATTACCAGAGGATGAGGTTATGTTTATCTGCACAGTGAGGAGAGAGAGGTGAGAAGTTCTTCCTCTCTTCATTTGAAAACTAAAGGAATAAGTCAGCCATGATCTGACATAAATTACATCCTTCAGAATTTCAGCTGAAATAAGGAGCCCTAAAAATTAAGAGGCCAAATAAATCTTAGGTGTTTCATAATAAAAGCAGAAAAAATGTGTATGTAATATGAATAAAAGGTTTCAGTCCATCACTGGAGTAAAATAATTATATCATTTGAATTTCTCCTAGTGTGAATTTCATCAGTAATTCAGTATGCCAATTCATGATAATAAGTAAAATATACATAAGGAAGAGTGGGTTTGCCTGGATGTATGCTTGGATGATTTCTAGCATCCCAAGCAAGATGGAAAGCTTAGTATAGTTATATCTGCCTTTTTTTTTTTCTTTTTCTTTCTTTCTTTTCTTTTTTTTTTTTTTAATTCTAGTTTCGAGTATATCCATATCCCTCCAAAATGACTATTAAATAAACATAGCAAAAATAAGCAGGAAGATGACTATTTTCTTCAACTCTATTAGAGCATGTAAAAATTGTACAACAGGGTTCAGTGGCTCCTACTTTAGCTAAAGCTTGCTATTTGAGTACTGTTTTCATAATATTCTTGCTGAAATGAAAAGCCTAAATGAAGCTCTCTAGTGGGCTTACTTGTGCAGGCACAGCTCACTCTTGCTGTTGCAGCACAGCTCTGGGATTTGATCTGTTTTCCACTCCTCTGGTTTAGCACTCCCTCCCCATTGCCGCAGCCCCAGCAGGGTGAAAAAACCCATTTTGATGTCTGACCCAACCAACAACTCTGCTGTAGGCACTGGGCATGACCACAGAGCAGTTTAAACCAAAACCCATATGCCAGTTTTCTCGATTAAGGAATAGTAACACTACACCAATTTAAGTGGAAAGCACCAAGGATCAATCCATTTGCTCAGAGTCCTGAGTGGAAGATGTGCTAAAAGCCAAGGGAGTGTTTACTGCAGTGTCGGCATGCCAACATACAGTCTCCAAAAGCCCTGCACTCTGGGAAGGTTTTGATATAAACTGTCAGGAGCCACTCACTCCCCTTTCCCATGGCTAAGAATGATGAATCACATGGTAATGATAGTTCCTAACACATTTAAAAATGAAGTAGTTACAGGTTCACTTTTACAACTATGAGAATATGAACCACGGACCACCCAACAGCATTTTTACTACAAAGGGTATTGAGCTGCTGCAGGTGGCTCCTCTACCACAGGAAACCTACTTACATTTCTCAGCTGCTTATTTTACCTTTCACCTGTCACAGAGCCTTGACAGTGGACTCCTCAATCCATTGATGATCACTTGTGTCCCCTCTCAGCCCCCACTGGTTCTGCACAGATATTTCAGAGGTTAATTCCAAATTGTTATGGTCTGCTTTGCCTTGGTACAAGCCTCCCACTCAAATGCCACATGTTCCTTGCCATTTAGCCTTCATATTACCTGCCCTGTGAACCTTAAGTAAATTCAGCATTTTTACAGCATGTTTTATTTTGAGAAGACTTTGAACCATCTGTTCCCTTTGTGCATAACTATCCACAAAGAACAGACCTACCAGGACAAGAAAACAAAACAATGAGAAAGGAAAAAAGAAAAAATTCTACAAAGAGGTGTGGTGTTATTGCTGTATGGCTATCAGTTAATATTAAGAATTGTTGTTTAGAAATTGTTCAGAATTGTTTAGAAGAATTATGTTAAAAAGTATAATTTTATCAGAAAATGAGAGAAAATTTTAGACTTATTTAGATTAGACTATCTCATTAAAATTTGAAGAATATCTGTTTTCCAGAAAATATGAGAAGTTATTTTCTGTAAAAATAGCACAAAAATGCCACATTAAAGCTTTAAACATGATATAAAGTTCAATTTCATTTAGAAACAAAACTCATAAACATTCCAGCCAAAAATATTTTAAAAGAGATAACACATGAAGATATCATGGAATAATACACCCCACCCCCCTCCCACAATATACTCAGGAAGCTAATTTGGATAAAACCTATTCCCTAATGAAAAAAGTTTATAGATTCATAGAATGGTTTATGCTGGAAGGGACCTCAGAGATCAGCTATCTCCAAGCCCCCTGCCATGGACAGAGAGTTCCACTATACTAGGTTGTTCAAAGCCCCATCCAAACCGGTCTTGAACATTTCCAGAGATGGGGTATCCACTGCTTCTCTGTACAACCTATTCCAGCATTTCACCATGCTCACAGGGAAGAATTTTTTCCTAATAGCTAAGCTAAACCTGTCCTCTCTTGTTTTGAACCCATTCCCCCTTGTCCTGTCAATACCTGGCCTTGTAAATAGTCCCTCTCAATCTTTCTTGTAGATTCTCTTCAGGTACTAGAAGACCACAGCCATGTCATCCTGAAACTTTCTCTTTTCTAGGCTGAACGATCCCAGTTCTCTCAACCTTTCCTCACAGGAGAGGCACTCCACCCTCTAATCAATTTGATTACCTTCCTCTGGACTCTCTCCATCAGGTCCATGTCTCTCCTGTGCTGGGGCCCAGAGCTGGATGCAGGGTTCCAGGTGGGGTCTTAGCAGAGCAGAGCAGAGGGACAGAATCCCCTCCCTGGCCCTCCTGCCCACGCTGCTTTGGATGCAGCCCAGGACACATTTGGCTCTTTGGGCTGTGAGTGCCCATGGCTGGGTCACGTCCAGCCTCTCCTCCACCAGCACCCCCAAGTCCTTCTCCCCAGGGCTGCTCTTGATCCCTTCATCCCCCAGCCTGTGTTGGTACCAGGGCTGCTCCATCCAGGTGCAACACCAGCACCTGGTCCTGTTAAGTCTCATGAGACTCCTGTGGGCCCACTTCTTGAACTTTTCCACATCCAAGGCTGACTGGAAATTCTTCACCAGCTCTCATTAGGTTGTGTGTCTCCTTTTGTTGACACAGATACTCCCCTGAGTGGATCCTTTACCTTCACTAGTCTATAAACACTCCATAAACATCAGTACTGCTAGGCCTAAGTCAGGTCTCTGACAGATTGCACCATGATCTCCTGTTACAAAGGCAGAAGTGAAAAGTGAAGTTTATACCTATGGCCAAGAATGCATCTAACTGCATGTACACATGTACACATTATACATATATGTTAAATTATTTCAAAAATGGAATTAAAAGAGATCAAAAAGAATCAAAAATACATTTTTTTGAGCTGACTCACCATTTTCTTATTTAAACAGGAAAAAGATCCTTTGTTTCAGTTGGACTCATTTCACCTTTCCAAAAACATTTATTGAATCTGAAGTAGAAACATAATTACCCAAGCATTTAATTTCAAATTACCATTTCTATTTCAGAAGTGACCTAATGTATAATGTACGAAAGGGGAAAACCTTTCCAAAATTAAGCAAATTGAAAGTTGTTTTCCCTTTTTCTTTGCAGTCAGCTGTGGGCTTCTGAAAACCTTAGTAAGTCCTGCACAGCTTGCAGTCCAACTTTGTCTTTAAGACCAAAGCCTTATTTGAAAGATTATGCTTCCTTCCTCAGTTTTTTCCTGCAAATAAATGAAAATATTTTAATACCCATGTACATCAAAGGGGCTGGTACTGCCATTCCTTTCCCCTGTGGGAAATGCCAGGATTTACTGGATATCAATTCTAAAATGCACTTACTGTGATACAGTCTACATTTAATTTTTATTAATTTTTAATGGTGGCTAGAAGTATCAATTTAAAAAAAAAAATGTTTGTTATGATTTAATTCTTACTTTATTTTTTTATCTCATCGCAGGGTGCTGCTGCTTCTCTGAATGACTAAAACACCTGAAATCATGGACATTTGAATATCACACTAAATCAATCAATCTCAGAAAAATTAATGGAAATCCCAGTGACCAATATCAGTTAATGTCACCCAAAGTTTAACATTTATCAACAGAATTATAAGGAATCAGCTTTCTCCTGAGTATCAATATACAAAGTCCCACCAGTAAGCTCAAATACCCTTTCCTTGTGTGGGGTAAATATGATTTTACTACTTGGTGCCCTATAAGCATTCAGCATTGTCTGTTATTCTATGACATCATCAAACAAAAAGAACTGTGTGCTGGCAAGCTAAATGTTTTGTTCTGTTCCTGGTAAGACAACAGAAATAAAAACTAACTTTTTTATAGAAGGTGCAAAAATGCACAAAATATGTTACAAAATAAATTTATAGCTACAGGAGAGATTGTTTTGAAACAAAGTGGAAAATATTCTGAGAATGACAATCTAAGATCCCATATTCTTTCCAAACAGCTCTCAGATAATACTTTGTTTAAATGTTGGAAAGGCTTTGAAAATTTAATCAGGAGCAGAAGGAATGGAAGCAAAGTTCCAAATCTGTGTTCTTTTGTTCTTAAATGTTTTTGCAGTGGCAAAAGTCTAAAGTGACTAAAGTCTCTGCAAACATGGTATAATCAGCTTGGGGCAGGAACATCCCCTGTCTTCCCATCTTGAAATACTGTGACTGAAGAACCATCTTTCTGAAAACAGACTGCAGAATGCAGAATCGCTGCAGAAATGAAGTCTCAAAGTGCAATTTGCCTTTTACCCGAGCTAGCAAGATAAGACATATTTAGGAAGAACAGCTGGCTGCAGAGTTCATTTTTTCTCTTCATGTACTTGTCAATATAAAGAAAAGAGAGGAATGATTGTAAAAAATGTGAGGAATGATTGTGAGAAAATTACATCATGTACTAAACTTGGGAGGTTTTTTATTTAGGATTTCCTAAAAGATACTTGATTTCTAGAACAGGACTTTTGTGAAATACTGTACTTTTAACATATGAATTAAGCTTATCACCATTTCATAATAAAACAACACCTGCTATTATAAAAAAAAAGAAAGTTGAAAGCAATTCCTTAAAGTGGAATTAAGTATTAGTATTAGACTAACATAAAATAAGCTAAAAACCTCTGTAAGAAATTGAAAGAGAGAGCACAGCCTAACAAAGACCTTTTTTCTCAGGTGTTTCTCCACTGTGTGGTGAGATGGTGGTGTACGGACTGATATATCTGTGTGCAAGATCTACCCCAACTAGGTCTCAGTTTCAGTTAGGTCACTACATGTGATTTAATGCTAGCTACAGCACCATGGGAGTAGCAGGATATGTCGAATGAGAGGACAAGATCAATGAGCTATGCTGGAGAGAACTGCAACAGCTGTTACTTGGCCCGAGGGCATTATTTATTTTTAAATGTAAATCCTATAGGTGAGATAGAATGTAGCATAACTTTGATTTTTCCATTCTGCAGTAGGACACTGACATAGGACAGAAGTCACCAGTGCACAGAATTTCACCATGTCCTATCTCAGCCTTCTTGCAAGAGGATGGATTTCTTCCTTTTCTTGGCACAATCCAAAATGTAGTGAGGTTTCATGAGACACAGACCCACAAGATCATCACAGACCTTTGTTTTGCTGCTCATAGCATGAGACAAATGAAAAAGTTGTAAAAGAGGTAAATAAAAACACTAAGATGAGTGTGAAATGCAGCCATTAGACGTACAGAACAGAAGTGAAAGATCTCAGCCCATCAGTTGCACTCTCTCCGGAAAAGATATCATAAGAAGAGAGACCTGATATTTTAGAGGGTCTCTCACATTAACTTGAAAGCTTGTTGCTAGGTTCTACTAGGAATTAAGTGGCTATAAGTATTAGCTGAAGATAAGAAACTCTTTGTGTTCAGTCCTGAGGAAAAATTTAAAAAATAGCTTCTTCACTCAACTCACTGATCCAGGGAGGTGAAAGATTGAGACAACAGAAACAAATGCACAAAGGGCTTGAGTACATTTTCTCATGTTCACCAAAAGGCTAAATGAGGTTATATGTGAAAAATAAAACAACTTCGAGAGGCAGAGAGAGGTATCAGCTATGTATGACACAGCTGTGTGTGTGTGACCAAAGACACACATCCTAAGTCTGTCTTTAGCCTAGCCTGGTACTCTGGCTTGGTGGTAAAAAGGGTTGTACGAATAGAGAAAGAGATAGAAATATCTTCTTAGCTTTACCACAGCTGACTTTGCTTTCTGTCTTCCCCCTCATCCTACCCAAATTTCTCCAATTTTTCTCCCAATGCTACTCTCTTTGCTCTCAGGGTATTTGCTCTCATGACGATCTATCAGGCTGCACTTCAGCTTCTCTGCCCTGACTTTCTGTCAGTATGACCAATTCTCTCCAGTTCACATGAAACTGCTGTCACCCACCCCTGGATCTGAAAGAAAACCTTATTAATTAATGCCCCTGGAACTTCTCCCACCAGCCAGAGGCCCATTGGGTCCAGTCAGGGTAGAGTGATGGGAGACCATCGACGGGGGAAAGCTCATTCCCTGTGAGACTCCTGGCCACACATATAAATATGAAATCCATTAAAACTTGCCCCCTCCTCTCAAGAAGGTATCACTGTCAGAATGCATCTATGGAGCCATGAACAGAAGATGTAGCTGTGCTAATGAGGAAAGCTCACACTGTCCTTCCAAAGTGGGTGTCAGCAGAAGCATTCATGGCTCAGTGGGTTACTTGGTCACGTGAAATGGGATTAGTGAATACTCACACATCTCACAGAGGAATTTGTCAATTTTCAGGGATAATTACATAATATTCTGATTATAGGCAGATTAAAAAAAAAATAAATAAAAAACACCAAACCAGAAAAAAATAAAACCCCTTGATTCTCTTTTCTATGAGAGTTTCTGGGAACAAACACATTTTCACATTGTTCTACTGAACATTTCCAGAGGAGACAAGTAATCTGACCTGACAACAGGGAGAAAATGCAGTCAATAGTTTGGAGAGCAAGTAATCAATGTTGTACCCTTATTTAAAAACCAATATACAGTAAATATCTGCCAGCAGCAGTGATAAAATTCACTTACGCTGAAGATAATTCATACAAAATGCCAACTACTCCTCAATTTAGGAAACCACCAAAATGGTCTCAGTCCAGATAGTTTATTTTCTATCAATACAGTTTGGCCTTTTTCTTTCTTAGTTGTTTCACACCCAAACCATGCAGTCCTTTCTGAGTATCACATGTGTTTATCTATTCACAGGAATATTCACAAAGGGGAGGAGATCAAATGTCTACTGAAATGATTGGGAAGATTTTGATATTTATCTTTAAGGAGACATACATTTGTTGTTGGCTACTTTTAAACCAGACAGGAAATGCTGAACAAGCCATGACAGGCAATTTTTTCTCTCGACTTTTCCTTTTGTTATTTGACTGCTCATTGTTTTCATTCTGTACTGAAAGGGCAGATAGATTTTTTTAAAGGCTGTTAACTGAGGGATCTAATATAAATCCTGGTACAGCCAGTTCTTCCTTTCTAGCACCCATGCAGGTGCTGTTCTCTTGCTGATATCACAGCCTATCCATCCTGCCACTGCAGCAGAGGATGTGGCATGTTTAAGACATCCTCTTTTCCTTTCCCGTTCTTAGTTTTTATCTTTAGGCTGTAACAAAAGGAGGATTACTCATTCTCACCAGCATGTACACTTGAAGCTTTTCTGAGGAGCTTAGACATGACAAAAGGATGGCTGAGGGCTCTTGGTAACTGGTGCCATTTTGAGCCCCCTTGCTCCTCAGCCTGTTAAAGCAAATTGCTCCTCTAAAGGTAGAAGAGGAATAATTCCTTACTTCTCCACCAATGCATGTATTTCCTCCAATCTCAATCATGCCTGGTCACCACAATCCATGTGACTTGATTAGATTTTAGGTTTTTCATAGCCTTTCCTTCTCCCAGCGAAGTCAGCTCAAACTCTACGGTCCTAACTGGACAACTGCAGCAATTTGTCTCAGTCCTGCACACAAAGGCCTATGCACCACTCTGACCTACCTCTTCTGGCTTCAGGAAAAGAGTCCCACTGGTGATTTTCTGCACCAGTGCCACACACGTGTTTTCCAGGGATTTTTAGTGCAACATTAGCTCTATTAAAATAGACAAGATGCTTTCAGCCACCACGTACTTTCTGTTGATTTTATCCTTAATCCAGCTTTTGTTCTGCTCAGAACCTGCCTTGCTATGCACTGGGATGCACCAGCCCTACCTCTCACCTTCTGACCAACCACTGTCCAGGACCCTGGATTTACTGCTATTCCAGGACCCTCTCCTTATCTCACCTCTTTCCATAACCCCACAGTGGCGGCAGATCTGCTAGAGGATTAGAGACCTGTTCCTTCCTGAGGTGTAATTAGCAGAAGCCTCCTAAATGCTCCATTGTACTGCTTATACTCTTGCTGCAGCTATCCCCTCCTACCTGCTGTTACTTAGCTTCCATATCCTCTCAGTACATAAGTTTTCCATAGATGGAGAAATGATTTCAAGAGCAAGCTCTCAGAGGCCTTGATATCTCACAGCACTTGTTGCCAAGATACCCCTAGAATAATCCCATTTGGTGAAATAAATTGACTTCCAGGTAAGGTTTGCAGGCAAAAGTTTTCTGGCCCCTTGAGTCAAAATGACAATGTCTACATTTTCCTTGTCCCAAACTGAAGGTATGCAAGCCTTCTAATGAGCCAGAAATGTTTAATTCCAGTTCAACTCACAGATTTGCTTGTCCTTTAGCAAAATGGGATTTAATGATCAAGTTTCATATGAATTATTTTCAGTTTTCATACAAAATGCACAAACTGGAAAGAAATAATAAAATTTATCTTCCAGAAAAAAATGCAAGATAAGGTGTTCTGGACATTTTGTCCCTACAGGTTTTTGGTCAGGAAATTTGTAAGACTGACCATTTCCCAACCATGTTTCTGTCTGTCAAAAATACTTTTTCCTTCAAAAAACAAAAACATTTATACTGGAAAACTCTCACTCAGCTCTGTCTTCTATGTAGGTCAATAATGATTCTACATGGGGGCAGACCCTGACAGCACATCTTTTCCTTTCTCCCATGTTTTCAAATCAGCATTTTTTTAAACTGAAAAGATGTTTTCTGACTTCTACTGCTGCTGCTCATTTTATATGCTGAAGTTGGTATCCTGGATTTGTCACCAATATTTTTTCCATAAAGATGAGGATATCATCAAAAACCCATATCATGGGTAAAACAAAGAAAATGACAGGAAGAGAGAAAAGTCAGAAATAATGTCATATAAATATTCTGAAGTACGGTGACAATCGCTGATCGAAGGGATGCAGAAATACTTCTAAAGGATCCTTCCCCAGTTTTCCATGTCACATCACTGTGGTCCTTCTAATGACATATTTACGTATGTTAATTTAATGCCAGGGTTTGTCATTTACCCATGCAGGAGGCAGTTTGAGTTCCTAGAATCAGAAGTATCACTTACAAGCTTTCCTCTCTCTGTGCATGCTGGGTGGAGCTGGGTTGGGCAGAGATTAACAGCTGGCCCTTCACTGCAGAACTGCATCACGCTGATTTGTGGTTTGTGGGGTTTGTTATTATTCCGGTGTACTCACAGGAAACCTTGTCTTTTGTCACAAGTTTGGTGGGGTTTATTTTGTTTGTTTGTTTGTTTGTTTTGTTTTGTTTTGTTTTGTTTTGTTTTGTTTTTGTCACAAGATAACTGGGAGCTGCTCAGCCCCTTGCAAGCACATGTGGCCTCTGGATACTGACAGAGTAAATCCCAGCCCCTTGGTGGGACCCTTAGTTGCTACCCTTAGTCAAATTCTACATGGTAAAAGCAAAGAGGAAAAAGGGAATACAAGCAATGGCCTATTTGGTGTTGGGCAGTAAATTCCAGAGTCATCTGCACTGGTTTGAAGGAGCCACAGATGTCTTTCCTTCAAAAAGACTGTTACTGCTTTTCAGTTCAGCACCTAGAAGATAATTAGCCTCTCCACAAAAACAAGCCCATGACAGCACACTTGGACAAACATAAAGAAAGTAAGGCTGAGTGCTCAGGCCAGAAAAAAAAGACTGAGTACACAGTTGGAACAAATCACCCCTCTTCTCCCACAGGTGATCTTTGTAGGTCAAGGCAGAAATGCATTAGCAATGCAAAATAGGATTTGGGAGTGAACAGGCACTGCCATCATCCCCTCCCTCCCCTCTGTGAGGGTGGGTAGCAAATGCAGTCTCAAGGGGTTTCAGTCCGCAACCCCTCAGCAGGGAGTTAAGTCACTTGAAGAATATTCCTGCCTACTACCAGTTAAATCTTGATGATTTTGTATCAGCCTCCCATTTTGCTTTTTGTCCACATGTACAAAAAAAAAAAAAAAAAAAAAAAAAAAAAGTAGGGGGAGAGGGTGAATCAGATGGATCTCTAATCATTACATTGCAAACTTGAGTCAGTGGTCAGATTCCTCAGCAAAGAGGGGGAGCAGAAGCACTCTGACTAGGATTGCTGGGAGCTGCCAGCTCGGGTCCACCTGAGCAGCAGGCAGAGTGGAGGCTATGGGGCAAGGCTATAACACATGCCAGTTGTACTTCCCGTTAGGAAAAATGGTCAGTAATAGCCCACTGTAAATTTAAACAAGAAGCAGCGAAGCTGTGAAGTGCAGCATGGGGTGTGAGGACAGCAGCAAGAGGGGGCTCTGAGGCTGGGTCACGTTTCTCACCCTTTATGGTGCACCAAGGGAGCCAGCTTGTCTGCATGCCAGTGCCCTACACAGCCAGATCCTGACTGGGGCACACCTGGTCCAGAGTTACCCTAAAGAAACCAGAGCTGTGCTCCGGAGAACAGACACTGTCTCTGATCCAAGAGGTGATGCAGATCTTTGCTGCATTTCATGGGTTAAAATAGCTTGGTTCAGCATGAATTTTTGCTACCTGTCTCCTGGCATTGCTTATTTTTTGCGTGCCCTCTCTCTCTGAGAATCAGAAGCAGTTTCAAGGAAGGTCTTGAGCTCTTCTCCGTGGTGCTGCGACGCGGCAGCTCCGAGCCGAGCGCACACGAGAAGCGCTCTGTTGTGCTCAAGTGGTGATCTGTGGGCAATGCAAACTCACCACTGACACAGAGCAGGCTGTAAACAAGGAGACTGCAAGCAGCCTGAAACACGGCAAGAGTGGAAGTAATTATTTGTCTCTCTTCTTTCTCATCACAAGCCTAAATCTGCCTTATTACAGCTTTTGTACACAGCAAGGTCCAGTAAGAAACTGATCCCCTGCATGGCAATGTTTCCTCTTTCTGGAGGAAGAGAAAGTCCCCATCACAATTGTGATGCATCTGCTGGACATACCCACGCTGAACATTGTACTATAAAGTTAAGAGATGTCAATTTAATTAACTGACTTTATAGACTGACATGATGCTTCCTGTTTCCCTCCTCATCAAAAGAGTTTTTCTGTCATAGTAATCCCAAAGATGGAATAGATTTAAAAAAAAAAAAAAATCTTATTCTTTTTAATAGCTCCATGGCACTGTCCCAAAAATACTAGATTAGGCAGTCTGAAAAGAAAAAATTATTCATGCTTGAAATCAACGCTATTTGTCTCTTTTGTGTAGGTAGGAGTTATCCAGTTTAAGAACCCTTCCTTACATACACTACCACAACTGACCATTTTACATTTCCAGCTACTAATCTACCATACTGGGACTTGTTGACTTCACTGCCAAGTTCTTTTACCCCATTAGTTCCTTATCTTTATTCATTCGTGCACTTGCTTTTTGTCCCAAATGTGTGCATATGCCCCTGCAAATCAGAGAGACTCAGTTTCCATTTTGCTATATCTTGTGCTGTGCTGCCACTTAGATGCTTCCCCCACCCCAACTCTCAGTACATTTAATCTTGCTGAGAGCATATATGTGTGCTGACGTCAGACAGACATGACATAGCATATACCTGTTTGTGTACCCCATCCCCCACCTGCCCACCTTGCCAGTTCTGGACATCCCTCACCAGTGGCATCGCCTCACCAAGAACAGCCTCTGTGACAGCTGACACTGAAGTGGGTGCCCATGCCCCTCCACATCCCTCACTCCCTTCCCTTCCCTAGCTGTTCCTATGCCTTCTATTTCTTCAAATGATATTTGCCAGGGTCCCCACAATTTTACTCTCCGATTTTACACACAGCAGAGTTGATCTGTCCAGCAAAGTTCTTCCTTAGCTTTGTAGGATTTACTAATCCCTCAGAAAGCTGAAATTACTTTCACAGCTTTACTCTATTCCTCTATTCTTCCTTTAATAGAAACCAAATTATTATCCTTTCTTTTAAACATCTTTCCATCACTGTTTAAAAACTATCATAAAAAATTCCTATTGACTTTTAAAAAAATACTGGTTCTGAAGTGCCTTTTCATACCATGAGAGGCAGAAACCAAACTGAGATCCGTTACTCTACATGAACAATCTTATCTAAGCTAACATGAAAGGGGAGATGAAATTATAAATTTCTCCAATGCTTTAAGATGCACAACTGAGACATTTTTGGCCATCAGATGTAGCTGTCCATAAAATGTTTTGGGTGCATATCTATATATAGTTTATGTTATAACTACACAGTTTATACATACATAGGAAAAAAACCTTGCACTTACCTTTGAGAAGTAACATTTATCCCAGGTTTGGTAAAATAGTCTCAGACAGGCACTTAGACCTTCTTTCTATTCTGTGCATCCTTTTTTCAAAAGAAGATAGAGTCAGAAAAATCCCAGTTGATCTCTAGCAAACCAAAATGCAGACAAGATTGTTTGTCAGATGCAGCCTGATTCAGTGAAGTCCAAGCGTGTCAATCCCTGAGACTCCTTGTTCAGTAATATCCAAAGCACGGAAAAAAAGGAAAGGAAAAAAAAAAAAGAAAAATAATTTTAAAAATTGAATAACTTGTTCTTTTCCTGTGTGATTTAAAAAACCCAGTCTTGGAGGACTAAGCAGCCTGCAGGCTTTTCGAGCATTCTGATCCCAGTGCACCCCAAGGTAACACATGCATTTCAGAATTGCAAGTCTTCAAGTTCATACAAGCAAGCCCAGCTCCTGTGTCTGTGTGTGTGTGCTGGGGTGGGGGCAGAGCCGCACCGGGGGGGGGGAGAGAGAGGCAGGGAGAGACAGACACACAGTCACGCAGGGATGGAAGGAGGAAAAACAGCAAACTGGAGTGATCTCACAAAGTGCTCTAGATGGCAGAGCCTGCACAGTTGTAAGACAAGCAATGTGCACACACCAGGAAAAAAAAAAAAAAAAGGAGAGAGGGAAAAAAAAAAAAAAAAAAAAGAAAGACACAGAGTGAAAAACCCGAGAGGGCTAGCAGGCAGCTTCAGGAATTTCTTCTTACCTCTTCTGACGATGCAACATACAGCAAGTGCTTTGTACTGCATAGGAATCCGTGCAGGCACGACTCAGTCAGACCCCTCACCTCTGAAATAAACAAATATGTAGCATAGGAAAGGGAAGAAAACCAGGAACCGGATGAAACAAGGGTACAAAAAGAAGGTAAAAAACAAGTAAGAGTGACAGGGAGGAGTCCTAAGTGGGCAGGAGGCAAATAGTTGGCATAGAAAGAGGCATCCAAACTCCTGGTCCTAACAGAGATTGGCTCTGTAATTATGTGGCAAAGCACTGCCCTCTAAGCCATTGCATAATAATAGAAACCTAAGCTGTGTAGACACAGCCTGACATGCTAAATCCTCAGGAGCTACACTCAACATTTGTCAGTAGAAAGCCTGTCAGTCCTCTGGGGGCGGAGGAAGAGGAGGGAAGAGAGGAGAGAAATTTTACTGCAAAATGCATAAGCTGCAGTTGCAAAGAGCTCTCAGGTGGTGCTGATGCTTGAAATGTTATAGTGGAAATCATATATATCTGTGTTGATGTAGGAAAAGATAGATAAAAACCATATGTGGTGCTGAGGGACACAGTTTAGTGGTGGATTTGGCAGTGCTGTGTTAACAGTTGGGTTAGATGATCTCAAAAGTCTTTTCTGACATAAGCTATTCTATGATTCTAATAGCACTGTCAGCTTCATTCATTCTATTTAATACTGGAAACAATTTTCACTTGCTATGTTTTAGAAACTTAAATGACAAAGAGAAGAACATGTACATGAGTTGCCCATATTAATAGTATTATTTTTAATGCTGATGGCAAGAAAATAGTAGTAGTTCTCCCTTTGCACTGAACAGTATTACAATGTCTAAATAAAACTTAAACTGAGGTAAAAAAACTTGTGAAGATTGATCAGCCTTTCCCATTTACCAGTGGGTTCTCTCTCCTCTTGACACAGAGACACTCATTTTCTCCTGCCTCTCTTGGCTGAAGAAGCTCCTAGACAGAGCCAGGGAAAAGATGAGCACTGACTATAAAAAGGGAAGAAAAAAATATACCTCATTCAACTTACATCATACTCGTATCAACACATCAAGAGAAAGAACAACTAACAATGCACATGGAAGGAATAGGGGGAAAAAAAATACAAAAAAGCCTTACAAAAACAAACCAAGAAAATAGTATCATTTTGCAGTGGAAAGTTACCTGAAAACTGTGTCCCTGGGTCACACCTATGGTCCATTTAATCCAGTGTCCTGTCTCTGGACAGTGATCAGCAATACACACCTCTGAGGAATCTGAATGAGTTTGTGCAGCCTGTGCTAGACAGCCAGGGCTAACCTGTTCATGGGCAAAGCTTCTCCTTAATCCCTGTTCTTTAAAGATTAGTTAATGCACTGAGGCATGAGCAATGGAACAGTCTGCTTCTGCACATCCAGGTTAAACATGTAAGGTCTGATTCTGAGGTCCTTTGTATTGGTGTAAAGTACATCTCTTTTAAAGCACTCAAGATCTAAAGAGAAAAATCTTCTGATGCTTTATAAACATCCTAGTGTGAAAAAAGGCCAAGAGTTCAGAAAGAGCTGTAGTATTTCAGTCTGAAGGGTAAGAAGCATATTTTTACAGCCTCATCTAGCCTAGTTACTCTCCTCATTTACTCCTGACCCTCGATGGAAACATCAGATGTACTTGAAGAGGATATCCAGTGCAGGTAGAAGAACCAGGTGACCCAAACAACATGCAGGTATCAAATTTGGCTGCTAGAAAGTCAGACCAGACTGAACTGAAATGTTTGAAGATATTTTTGTGAATGACTGCATAGAGGAATACGTGGGGGATTTTTGGAGGGGCAGATTCAGCTGCAAACTTAAGATCCCTTCCTGTTACCAGTCTTGCTCCTCTGACCTGAGCCTGCTGCATTCCTGGTGACCCTCTCTGTATCCCTAAGGTGCAAACTGCAGACACACGGGACCCGGACTGCGATTAAACAGATGAGGAAGGACTGCACAGAGAGCAGTTGCCTATTTTTTCAGCCTATTCAGTTCTCCTTGGCTCTATGAGGAACAGTGCTGAAGGGGTCTTCTTAGGAGGAAGGCCAAGAGTTACCACAGTCCTTAATCTAACTGGGCACTGAAGCAAGTGGACTGGCCAAAGGAAGATTTGAGAAGTTGAAAGCTGCCAAACTGGGCGTTAAAATATTAAGAAATTACTTCATTTATAGATGACTGAAATATGAATTTAGAAACCTAACTTTAAACAAAAGTCCTGGGAATCCTGGGCCAAGCATACTGGCTAGAAAATCAAATCAAAGTTCTAATCATGTCAGTGCCTTATAAAATAAATGTCAGTGCATCACAGACAGAGAAGACATCTCTTAATGACATAAAGAATTAATAATAGACTCTGAGACTAGTGTTTCAGAGTCTGATTTGAAAGCAAAGTATTGCTTGCAGTGACAGAAATCAGTGCACACCGCCAGTGCACTCCAAAAATCTTCTAAAAATATTTCACCAGCTACAATTTTGACAGTGAAAACTCCCAATGAAAAATAAAAGATGATACTACCCTGGAAAAAAGTAAAATCACCCCAAAAAAGGTTTACATGAGTCTGCGGTGTTGTGAGTCCCCAGGGTACTTTCCAGATTTCTGTGGTGCCCTTTGGAATTTAATCAGAATTCCCTGGCATTTGGCCCTCAGCTTCTCCTCTTCACTAACTATCCCAGATATTTATACATTGCTTTGCTCCCAAGTAAGGAGCTTCTCAGTGAATCAACAGCTTTCTTTCTTGGTCCTCTTAGCAGATTACCACTTCCACTCATCTTTTTTGCTCAGGCCTCCCCTCTCTCCAATCCTGCCCTAGTTCCCAGTCAGCCAACAATGGTGTTTGAGCTGCATCTGCTGTTATTTCCACCTCCACAGAAATCCCATCAGACCCAAAGAGCCACAAGAGAAGTCTCATTCTGCCTAGTTTGTGATTATCTCACAGGCCCACAATGCTCACTCCTTGAAAGAACCATCAAGGTTCAATTTTCCATTCTTATTTAGGTCTAGAAAATACATGAGACCAGGATTACAGATGGCTAACTTTTGCTCTGTGAATCTTGATGAGCAGCTGAAGCTTTCAGTGATGCAGGAAATCTTGTGCCCCAACAGAATGCATAATTTCTCTATGAAAAGACACTCATAAAACTCATAAAATCCTTAACATCACATTCATACAAGTTTTCTTGAACAGTGTCAATCACTGAAAAGACCTAGTTTGACACCGAAATTTTGCAATGGAAACCCTCTCCTTTGACGTACAGTGACAGATATAACATCGAAACTTAAGAAAACTGAACTAGGATAACAGAGCAAGACAAAAGTAAAATTGAGATGTTTTTGAGACTTCCAGGACAACTTCACCTGCTACAAACACTATTCTCCTTTCCAACTCCAGCACTGAAGCCTTTGGCCATCTGATTGACAATACAATTTAGCATGTGCTTGTAGACACTGGTGATTCCCATTTCCTGCCCACACCCTTCCAAACCAAAGTTGTCAACAGTGGTCCACGATGTTTAATCAATGGCTGCCAATCAATTACACTGATTGAAAGACAGTCTAAAAACCCTTTGGTCTGCGGCCCTACTGATGAAAACAACTGTCAGGAGCTGAACCCACCGGCTTTCAAACATTGGAGGTTTGGGAAAAGATTGTATATTTCTTGGGTGTTGTACAGCTCAGCTCTTTACAAATCATTGAATATCTGTTTACACATGTATATGCCAGTACAAAATCTCCTTCTCACATCCTCCACCCACGCATCCCTCTGCTTTTAAAAGCAGCTCCAGCCAACAGACAAACTGAATGTGTTTTCTTTTAGTTTCTTGCATCTTGGCATGGGGAACCCTTAATCCAAATATCTAGACCCAAATGTCCAGCAGAGACCAGGCACTGTTTTACAGTGCAGTGAGAGGAAAAAGGGTTTTGAGGGTATTGATGAGACAAAAGCATCACAAAAGGTCCCTTTTGAAATAAAAAGCATAGACTAATATCAGAACAAAAATATGAGTATGAACTTTGTTAAAATACTTCAACGACTCCACAACAATCTTTTATTGCCCATCTTGCAGCTACATGCAAAGGGTTTCCAAATACCAAAGAAAAAGTTTTTTCAGGTCATAGAAGAAATTATGAATTTATAATCTACTTCATTCTAAGCATTCATCTCATCTGGAATAACCAGGATACTTGTGCTAACCTTAAGAGGACCCACTGTAACTTTGTAGATGCTCTGAAAGAAGGTCAGCATAATATTTTTATCCCAGGGTTATTATTCTTTCCAGGTTCTCCCTTTATAAGCAGGAAAATCCTTGTACTTCTGTTCAGCATAATCACATGTCCAGCTCAGTGAGTAAAATTTAATGCCCTTTGATTGATAGGTTAAGACCAGAAGGGATCATTATGACCATCTCATTTGACCTTCTGCATAACCTCAGTCACAGAAATCCTCTCTGTGTCTCCTGCATCTATTATCATAATATTGGGTGATGTACAAATATATATCTTATAAAGGAAGTCAATGATTAAATCTTGATTTAAAGATTTCAGGTGATCGTGTATTCAATCCCTACTCTCTTAATATCTTTAACTGCTCCTATTTTTCAAAAATGACCACAACTCATTTTGTTACTCAAAAGACTTTGGTATGTTATCAAAACTTAAAAGTGATAATCCTGAATTACAGCTGGGAATCTCTTGTTTAGAAAACTCAGAATTAGGAATAATGGAAGTCTCTCCCAGCCCAGTGGACTGGGTCTGCTGGGGGGCAAATGAGTGCTATTTGAGACCAGTGTAATCTATTCACTCAACAAGCAAACAAATATACTTCTTATTTAGTGGACATCTGTTTTACCACAGTTCATCAGAATAGGAGACTGCCTTAGCAGTGCTTTGCCAAGTTCTCTTAATTTGATGAAAAGTACAGCATTAGCTTCCACAGTACACCTGGAGGCAGCAGTACTCTGCTACCTGCCCATGAAGAACACATCCTGGTGGGTTTGCAACCTCTGGCATCGCTTCACTCTGTGCAGGAGGCTCCCAGTCACCACTGAAATCCAGAGGGGAAGCAGATACAATAAAGGCATTGCACAAGAGCAGTGTGAATATGAGTCTTCATTCAATCTTTTGAACCTTTCCACACAGAATAAGAGATGCCAATGTTTTTCATTACTGAAAGAGGATATGTGCACTTGTCATGTAGCAGGGGGTCCCTCTTTGGGGAGGATGCTCCTAGGCTGTGATCATCTGTTACAATCCACAGGCAATAGGAGAAATGTAAGGGAGGTCAGGTGCTCCACTGCCCTGGCTGGGACTTGCTGCAGTGGCTCCCCTGCCAATGTCATGCCTGCAACAGCTGAGCCATTTGTCTTCATGCCCTGTTACATGCTACAGGTCTTAGTCTGCTTTCTAATTGTCATTTAAAAGACAGTTTGGAAGAAGAGAAAGTTGTTTGTCATCTTTTGACCTTTAAGGAGAGAGGAATCATGGGGACAGGTATTTGTCAACCAGGGGTAATGTTGTGAAACCAGTCTTATGCTAATCATGAGAGAAGACTCTAGCATGCAATGGACAAGAGTCCATATCTAGGAAAAGGTGGGATCCTTAAGCTGTTCAGGAATCATCTTAGTCCTTTCCTTGTCTCAGCCATTAAACTGAATGTTAAAATTTTGTAACTAAATTAAAAGTACAGGGCAGAGGTGAGAATCTTTTGGGCAAACTCTCATTTTGTATCAAAACTACAGACATCACCATAAAGTCAGTATTTGCTTACAGTTGTCATGTTATAGCATGGAGGTGTCAAAGGAATCCATCAATAACTTCAATAATCTACCTTGCAAATTGTGGGAAGAATTCTTCCCAGCCACAAAGAACTTAGTTTTTGTGATCACAATAGTCTGAAAGCTACTAAATTTATCAAGGATGGGATCAGGCACTTAAAAGGAACAATCCCAGACCTCTGAAATGAGTTGAGATTGTAACACAGGGCTTCCAATACACAGAGCAAAAGAAATAATACAAGGTGATATTTTTCTTAATAAACTTAAGCAAGCTTCATTAAGAAAATGATGCAAAAAGTGCACTTTTTATTCCTAATATTACTTAAAATTTTTTTTGGTTAGGAAAGAAGAGAAGCCACACTACTAGGCATGACTTGGGATCTGACTTGGAACCTGAGTATTATTAAAGTTTGATGCAGAAGGGAACAGGTAACAGAATGGGGTGTGAAAGCCTCAGAGGCAATGCAGTGTATGATTTCTGCCTGGTCTGCTGGGCTGCAGCTTGGGGGGAGATGGGCTCCTTACTTCTCCAAAATTATTTATTACCTTATTACTCAGGTATACCCTCTCCAATCCTACACTCCTGAGACTGATGCCAATGAAGTGTGGATATGTAGAGAAGAGATTAAAATTCTTCCTGGGTCTTGCCTGAGACCTTGGAAGCCACTGAAGGACATGCATGTGTGAAGTTCCTGCTTCTATTCATAACCCAGGTGGGCACATCCAAATAAAAGAGAAAGAAAAAAATTTGTGGTACTGTAGAGTAGAAGTGTCAGGATAACAAGTAATTTGGATTCCTCTCTCAGCCCCTGCTCCTTTTTGAGTCCATCAGAGGAAAAAAAGTAATGAGAAAATTAGCCCATATCTTCTTAACTCTTACTACATATCTTCTTCCTTAGTTCCTCCATAAATTTAAGAGAAATCAAAGAGAAAAATGACAGCTGTCTTAAAAAAGCAGCAGTGAATGCAAGAGCTAACTCAAAGCACATAAATTTAAACTGTGATCAGAAAGAGGCATAGCAAGAACTACTTGGCTGTGAGGAGTAACAGGGCACACAGTGATTTCAGTGGTTTCAGGTTATCTTAAGCATGGTATAAAGAAAGACAGCATTTTAAGAGCAACCTAAGTAGAAAGTATTTTGGCATGGTTTTCACTGTTCTCTGTACTCTCAGCTCCCAAAGGGAAGTGGGACCTGACCTTCAGTACTTAGTACTTAACACTTCAATACTTAATTTCTGTATTTCCTTATGAAATGTCAAATACCCATAGCTATGTCAAATTAAACGAGATTTTTGTGCCGCTATTTTTTTCTGCTCATTGGGTCCTCCTCAGATGATTCCTGTCCTACCATTACATGATCTACATCAAGAGACTTTGACTTTATCTAAAAATTATTCAGTGCAAGCTCAGCTTCAGATCAGAATAAAGGAAAAATGTGAATTTCAGAATAACTTGGATACTGATCCACTGCTGTGTCTTTATCACAGTTGTATTAGAGGAGAGACAGAAAACGCCTTTGTGGTTACGGGCATAAGAAAGACATACAATAAGGCTTGGAATTTGGTTCACTACAGAGCAAGTAAATACTCCCTAGAAGTTTAAAGGAAATTATGAAAGAGCTACAGAAATCTCTAAGAAACCAGGCATATAAATGTACAAACCAGAATGAGCAATTCTTGCTTTCTTTTTGACAACTGCCCTAAAATCTGTGCATAGGATTGAACATGAGGCCACCAGAGCAGAAGCCTGAAACATTTCCATGTTTCTCTTGTATCTGGAAATTACTGTCTCTGTAACTGGGCATAAAATGGGATATTTAGAAGGCATTGACAATTACTGTGTAGCTGGATGAAAAACTGTGGAGAGAGTAATGGTTTTCATAGGAATTAGGCAGCTGAAAATATTAAAAGTCGAGGATACTGAGAGAAAAGATATAAATGGGCATTATAAAATGAAATTTAGTCATATATAAGGCTTGTATAAGACCACAAATGTGGGTGTGCATACATACACAGGGACGCATGCAAGTTCTGTGGCAGCTGTTCTGGAGAGCTGCCTCAGAGACTTTTGGGGTCCATCAAAGGTTACAGTACTCCACACATGACCAAGTGCATTACAAATGGAACCTTACTTGTCTACAGAACTTACAAACTAGATGGGTTGTCAGACAATGAATTACTTGTGCTGGTGTAGAGATTTGGGCCCTCTGGTCATAATTTTGGTCAGAACAGTCTCCTCAGCAGCAGAGCTTTCAGAGCATTGGGATGTCTGATGACCCAAGGTCCCATGAGAGACCTACTCCAGTCATGCCCGGAGTGTCCATTAAATTAATGGATATCTCTATCATTACACTTTGCAGTATTGTAACTTAACTGGAAGTTTCTATTCCTGTCTGGAACATGGCTACAGAAGCACTTACACCTGCTGCCAATAGATGCCTTCAAGCTGACACCATCATGCTTTATTAAGGGGTAAAGATGAGGGCTGAAGGCACCCCAAAGCATCCCTGTCTCTAGATCTCACATATGTTCCCATGCTACAGCAATGTAGGGCTAGATGGTGCTGCAGGAAAGCAAGGGTAGAAATTCCCCTGTGTGTTTACTGCCTTCATGCTACCCAACTTCTTTGCAACCCATCCTAAGAGCTCAGTTTCTGGTTTGCAGATGAAAAAAAAAAAAAGGAAATAGAAGTAGTTCTGTCACATCTCCCAGGGCTGCTGGGAAAAGACAGGGAACATGGCAGAATTAATGCCAAAAAACCCCCCAAACCAACAAACAAACAAATTATACAGCCAAAAGAAGGGAAAAAAAAAAAAAAAAAAAAAAAAAAAAAAGTGTGGAGAGAGAACAGGCACCAAATGCATGAAACAAGAAAACAGAGAATTAAAGGGATTATCACAAAGGGGTTTGAGACTTACATGTGTATAAGAACAGAGAATTTGGGTGAAAACAAGAAAGCAGAGAAAAAAAAAAAAGAAAAGAAAAAGAGGAAACTCAAAAAGGGAATTGGTGAGGGAGCCAAAAGGGGCAGAAGGAATTTTTGGTCATCTTTTCCCTTACTATTCTGGTCAGCAAGTAAAATATGGGCTGCCGACATCAACACCAGCAGGCAGGAAAACCATTTTGGGGACATCACTGAAGTGTGTAAATTTTTTTGGAATGCTTTCCCAGAATCTCATACTAGTGTATTAACCATGAGGGCTGCGAACCTGAGGCAGGATCTACTAAACAAATAAACATAACAGACACTCCCTGATTCACACCAGCTAATAGAGATACTCACTACAATTGTAAAAGCTGTGAAACTGAAATGTTAATTTCTTTCATGCCAAAGGTTTCAAAACAAACACACTCTTTAGTTAGAAGATTGTGTTTTATAGAACCCAAAACAATTACCCCTAGAAAAATAATAAAAGCAAAGCCTTCCCTTGGTAATAAAATGGTCATGTTTCTTGAATGTCTGATGAGAATGTATTTAGGGAAGCCTGATGTGCAATCACACACCTAATTATTTCTGTTCTCACGTGGTTTGTGTAAGTGCTTTTCCCTAATGTACGCATGCAGAAGAAAGGGACATTTATATACATATACATATACATATACATATACATATATATATATATGTTCTAATTTTGGCAGTACATTCCTTTCAATCAAACACACCATTGCTTAAAGAGAGGAGAGAGGAGCAAAAATAGAGGCAGATATTAAAGAGAAGGCAGCATTCAGCACTAAGATCCAGGGCACAGCCCCTCCCTTCCCACACCTGAATTTTTTGGGGGCTCAGTGGTGGCTCCAGATCCAGCTCCCATCACTGGCTGCACAACAGTGTGACACACAGGCAGACACCAAAAAGCAGCTGTGTCCCTGTCAATTAATATTTCTGTCTTGGAACAAGATCTGTTCATTTACACAAGGACCATGGCTCAGCCACAGCCAGCATCCAAAAAGACATAAGCCAGGGAATGCACAGGAAGAACTACACTATGGCTTGGCAGGCACAAAATCTGGTCACGGGACATGAAACTCACTCTCAGTTTAAGTAATTAACTAAGACTTCCACTCAATTCTTGGACTAGCCAGTTACTTAAATTGGAAATGCCTTTGTTGGTGCAGGTGTTTACCCTCATGCATCCACATGACATTTGCAGTCTTACTTAGACAGGCCAAGAGTGAAATTATGTGATAGAAAACACCCTTATTCCGGGATAAAGGGGACACCCATGCAAAGCTGATGATTTAGGGAACTGATGTTACCACTGCCCGTAACAGGCAGATGCCAAAGCTGCTCAGGCCAGGCAAAAAAAGCCCAAAAAGCAATCAACTGCACTGTCAGGCATGCAAATGTCCATGCAACTTTGATCTGAGTTGTCAAACCATTGACATTTCACGGACCAAAGCCCTTCAAATCACACAGAAGTGTACTTCCCCTCCCTCGGTGGATTTTGGATCAGACCTTGCTGAACACATAAAGCTGGCCATTTACTTTGATGTTTGATAAATTTCCTTCTCTTTGAGGTGTGTATTTTAATAATTTAGCCAAATAGGCACATGTACTGCCAAGTACATGCTTTTCATGCAGCAAGAAAGCACTCCGGGTGTTGAAAAGGAACCCATTTTCTCTGAACCTCATTTATCTACTCTCACACAGAGTACACAGCTTTGCTCAGTGCAGTACAAGGGCTGAGACAGTTAACTACAAATCTAACCCAGCTAGAGACACAAGGTGCTTTCCAGAAAAAGAAACGGCTTCACTCTCTACCTTTTCTCAATTTATTCATTTAAAATCAATTAATCTTTTTCCTTCTGATTTTCAGCTGGAGATACAGTCCTAATCTAAAGTTTAAACCTAAACCTCAACTTGGCCACCTGTTTTTAATATTGATGTGAAATCAGTAGTTCCACCAAATCAGGTTTTGAAAACTATACAAGCAAGACCAAGCTATGAGGCAAGAAAGAATGATATTAATATGCAGCTACCCTCAGGAAGTAGTTTTCTTTACTTTCACTCAGAAAGGAGAAAGCAATCAGGGGTAAAAATGCTACAGAGGTTTGATCTCTTCTCAGACATACTTAGGCTGTCTGAACCTGAAATTTCAATGAAAATTAAGAATAGCCTTATTTTTCTACTAGAGAGAGTTCCATATTAAAAACAGACCCCTTTTAAAATAATATTTCTACTGATTTTATATGAAAGCAATCAGTTCAGTATGTTTCCAACCATATCACTGTTTTCTCAAAAAGGATTAAGTCACAAGGTGTCCAAAAACAAAACTGTGAAAATTAAATTGACCAAATTAAATTTCATTTAACTGTGCAATTGCCAATTCTAGTTCAATGCTATGTCTAAATACCTAAATCAAGCCTCAAAATAGCACTGGAAACTAAGTCAAGATCTCAAGTGCACTGAAGTTCAACTGAAATACATGGGAACTGTGCCATAATTCCAGCTGAATGCTGGTGCACACAAGCTGCTATCTCTGATGGCAGAAAAAAAACCCACCTAATTGTGAAAATTGTTTAGGAAAACTGGAAGTACAAGTACGTATTAACTAAGTTCAGAGTGTGAATGAGGGAAGTTCCTTTGGTGGGAGGCAATCAAACTGAAACTGAGATCAAATACAACATGTAGAAACAGTATTTTGTTAGTCATTGTCAAGCAAGTGTGGTGCATGTGCTTCAAAAAGACCAGTAAACATCTAATGATTAAGATTCAGGCTTCCCCTTTCTACTATTAACTTCAGCTAAGTATGCCTGAGTACCTGATCAGGATAAACATCACCAGTGCAAGGCTGTGAATGCATGTAGATCAGGCCACTTTTTTCTGTTCTAGAGTCTGGGTGAGGTTTCAGAGAACCTGTATGACAGGATTACATTTGGAAAGACTTCATTTTTATAGATGAAAGAAAGTGTAGTACACATGCAACCTTTAAAAACTTTAGCTAGTCCTCCCCCATATTACTCTTCATCAGCTCTGTGCACATCACGCAACTTCTGCAATAATGGCACTATTTCCTAAAATTGTTCTCAAAGGTATCTTAAAGAAAATCAGGCAGTTTGAAGTCATATATATAATATTGAGTCTGAATTTGCTGTTTATGTTAGAGAAGATGTTCCCAAAGGGAAGATCTATTCTGAAGAATGTTGGATGTCCTGGTTGCAGAGCCCAGTTGCCAGATCCAGGAGGCTGCTGCAAGTCAAAATTTCCTCCAGAACCTGACACAAAGCCTTTATCAAAGGCAGGAAAGGTGACTTTGTTCAGTTCACATTCCCCCCTTGGAAACTGCTGTTGCTTATCACTTCAGCTGTGAAGTGACTGCACTTCAATGCAGCAGATATATGAAACGTGACAGAGTAAATTTGGGCAGGGTGTGCACATGGCCTGTGTGCTGTGCTCCTGTTGCAGTCTCTTGAAAAAAACCATTTTCAGCTCTATCACTGCATTAATTTGCAGCTTCTCTGGATGATGCCCTCATAAATACCCCATAGAGAAGCTCTGTGCTGGATATGAGTGTGCAGGCTCTCTCTGCCTCCAATTTCTAGGTCCAGTCAAATGAAAAAGAGTAAGATCAAAATTACTAAATTTTAGACCCTTAAACCATGGTAAAACACCATATGCAGCAGAACTGATACAATTCTACTATTCAAGACCTGAGCAGAGACAGGTCTAGGGAGCCTGAGACAACCAGAGAGCACCTACATAAATGTCTTGACCAGCCCTAAAAAGATGCAAAAATGTGGCAGTAAAGGTTTTGTGGTGTCCACTATGTGGTTTCTTGTCTTTATAAAGAAGTGAACAACAGACCCCAATAGAGCCACTGTGGTATTGAGGGTTCTGTGAAATACCTTTGTGGGCGTTCACGCTGTAGTGAGTGACTTGTTTCTCCTGTTTATTTTGTGAAATAAACTGTGCACTTCCTTGGATGGGGAAGAGTAAGGGAGTCCAGGCCAAATGTGCATTTTCTGCCTGTAAAGATGATTTTAAGGAGATTAATAAATCTGAGTTTTCTTCACAGGTCTGCCTAGCTGTATCATAGAGAGCTGCATCTTAGACCAGGGTTGTAAAAAGAATAGCCATCCATTTCCTAAAGATTCAATTCACCTCTCTGCAGAGATTCAGGACACTGACTCTGTCTCTACTTATGCCTATTCCCTTAGAAAACCAATGACCCTGTGCTAACTGTTTGTAAAAGGATGCACATCATGCTTGAAAGGTACCTACTACAGGGAATTTACCAATGTGCAACTGTCTCTTGAACTGTTCTTGTCAATTTTGCAAGAAGAATTGCAATTATATTAACAAATTCTCTATATGGAGGATCTAGAATTTATTTGAAAAGTATTTTCCTTTAAAAGAAAAAAGTTACTATTCTTCATTGTTTAAGAAGCAAAGAATGTCACACTTAAATCATGTTTCCATTACATTTTCTGAGACTGTAAGAGTTTAGTAGGATCTAAAGAATATATTTTATTAGACCTTATATTCAAGTTTTATTGTCATTCCCAATATACCTCTATTACATTGATGGAAAAATATGTTCTCTATAGCCAAGTGTTGTGTGGTAGATGAAGTGTCTGTTCTATATGTAGAAGTAACTGAGAGCATTAAAAAGTATGGTTGCTGTTACAGTCAGCGTTACTTCAGGTCAGAGCAAGGAAAAATATTCACAGCAAGACCTCAGTTCATTTTTTTCCTCTCTTGAAGAACATATGGGCTGTAATAAATGACAAATTAAACCTTAATTAACTGAATATTGCCTGCCTCCCACATAAATGGTGCAAACACACTTTGTAACTCACTCCAGGGTGTCTTCTGGGGTGTTGGCAGAGGATTTTCTCACTTTGTTTTCTTTGCCTTGATGGTTGGAAAAGTGAAGTCTCTTTGATGGGCAGTGCCACAGGTCTGGGAAGATTCATAATTGATTAACCCCCAGTTTGTGAGAGAGACAATTCAAACCTTATTTTTGCATGAGAGGGGAGAAGGGGAGCATCATCCTTCCCTGAAATATGCTGGTACCATATAAGCGATGTAAGCACAATAGTCCCTTTAAAGGATCAGGCCAACTTCCTGACCATTTCGGTTTTAACTCGTTATAACAGTGACAAGGCTGCCCAGAATGAGAGATCAAAAGCTCTGTAAAATTAGGTTGTGTGAGTGTTTGGCTTAAGGCAGCTGGGTAGCTTTAAATAGCTATTGAGGACTGTGACCATGGCTGAAAAAAAGCCTGAACTGAATCAAGATCAAGTCCAACCTCTCTTCTGAGAGCAGCCAAACTCCTGCCCCCAGAAACTGACTTTCCAGTTTAAAGTGACAAGCAGTGCCAGAGGTACTCTGCCCTTCTAGCTTGAAAAAGCTGGGGTTTGCAGTATACACCTTTCTAAAAACAGAGGAAAATAAAAGACAATAAACCAATTCCTTACAGATAAAACCGGTGATATAACATGGTGATCTCATGAGCCTCTGTTGACATTTCCTCAAATTTTAGAGGTCAGGTATTGGTAGAGCAGAAAATTAAAAGATGAAAGAAACATGCAATCTGAATTAAAAAAAAAAAAAAAAAAACCACCAAACCAACTAACAACAACAAACAACCAAAACTTAAGGATAAGGAAAAATACACTAAGCATCAGGGGAAAGAAAATGTCTTAGGGAAAGGGAATTTAACAGATCTTTCCATCCTACTTTTCATCTTTCCATCCTACTTTTTACATCTCCCTATTCTTTCCCAGATAACTTAGCCAATTGGTCAATTAAATCCAACAGGTAGATAGATGCCTTGGAAGTACAAAGAAAGTACTAATGCCACAAAAATCACTAACTGGGAGGAAGAGCCATTATTTTTGTCCTTAGATGAGAGTTAGTTAGCCAGGAAGTGCTACCTCACTAAGTACAAACTTTTAAATGCCCTATCAGAGCAAAGACATTAACCGGAATTTGCTCCTCTCCAGGAATTCCAGTCAAACAATTCCCACACACAGCACTGACATATACAAGAACACACAGTGTGCCCATGAACTATTTTTTTTTTTTCTTTCTGGAAATATGCCTGCATATTATGAAAGCTTCCCAGTAGGAAATACAAATCTATGCATTGTAAAGATGAATGGATAAGAAGAAAACCATCTGTTCAAGATGCAGGACCTTAGGCACAATTAGATATTTGATCTGAATCACTGAAACTTTGCTTCAGTTTCTGTGACAGCAAATCAGGTGTGCACGAGTTGGGTTTGCTCAAAGATTAAAGTGAAATGGGCATAAAATATGATTTAATAACCCTGGTATGGAACATCTGCAGAAATCAAAAAATCATGAATTTATAATGCATTTTTAACCAAGAGATACGTGTTTGCTTTAAACATTTAACTAGAGCAAGTTCCAAGCAAAAACTCTGAGGAAAACAGTGAGGATTGATATAATGAGAAATCCATGAGGATTGATATAATGAAAATAATTATTTCTCTGTTTCTTATCAAAAGTCATGACATTTGCCTAAATACTGTCCTTTGTTTCTGTCATCTGAGCAGAAACTCTCACTTCAGAAGCACTGTAGTACTTAGAGAGAGAGGGGTTGAAACAACAACCCACATTTGCAGGGGTAGTGGGTCTTTCCTTGGAGGAGAAGAGTGGGTACCACTTCACAGAAGTCACTGCAGACACGAATGTGATACTGAAGAACTGTGTGTCTGTCCCTCGTCTTTCTCTCCTATTATTTTTATTTCCTATTATTTTTATGTTTAATAAGCATACAGGAGAACTTTTGGTCTGTTTAGATTTCAGCACCAAGAGCAGAATCCATGTGTAGGTCCTTAAGAATCATAACCTTAGAAGTTGAACAGGATGTTAATGGGTTTTAGGATTCAAAAGATCATAATGGAAGTTGAGCTCTGCCATCCCCACTCCACACTTAGATGAGTGATTGCCCCCTAAAGCACCCTACAGACTGCAGGAGACTCCAACCCATCAGCAATGGACCCTACACTTCAAAGGCTACCAAGGACAAATAAATAAATCAATTTCCATCATCACAGAAAATCACAACTCCGAATGAAGAAATTAATACGTCGCCATAAACCTTCCTTGCAAATTGGCACAACATTGTCGCCTATTTGCTGGTTTTTGGACATGGCTTTGCTCTTCTCTCCACAAGCCCAGGATTTATACGAGGAGACCTGATGGTGTGTCATGGAATCAGGGAATAGCAGGGAATCAAGCCACACAAACACAGACCAAGACCAAGGAGTGTCTGGTACAGTCATGTCCACGAGGCACTTCAAATGTTCAGTATTTCTCAGGTCAGCAGCAAACTGTCATAAACAGTAAATTACAGAAATTGTGAGACTTGAACAACAAGATAATTAAGAAAAAAAAAAGATGGAAATAGGAAAAGAGCAAGACCTGATTTGGATCACTTGTCTTCATATACCTGATTTCATTGAAGATGTGCCTCCACTGGAGTGGGCTTGGATTAGATGACCTTTAAAGGTCCCTTCCAACCCAAACTGTCCTATGATTCTCTGCTATGTATAT
>VXBN01002508.1:2474435-2501230 GCA_013397395.1 Sinosuthora webbiana | reverse complement strand
GGGGGGGGGGGATATTTGCAGAGGGGGTACAAAATGAAGGGGCCCAATTTCCAGCACCTTCTTGTCACCATGTGCGAAAGAACCTCACTGTGTACACTTCAGTCTGTGCTGCAGAGCTGGATACATAAATCTCATTCATACTTTTGGCAAGTAACCTGCACTGTGTTAAAACAATTTGATGGTTTAGCCTGCAATTGAGAAGATTTCTGCGTAAAAACTTATTTTCTGTTCAGCTTTTACACAGTGGCGTTAGTCACAATTTATGCTTTTCTGTCAACAAACAGCCATTAATTTCTTGCAGTTACAGTCAATACCTGATGTCATTCTTCCCTCTTTATATTTGTGCCTGACATTCCCTTTTTCTATTCATGCTTTTTATGCTGCTTGTGCAGCAATTTAGAGAAACATTAAATCAAGCAAAATATTAAAACATAAAATAACAAGAATTTTAAAACAGAAACATGAAAATAAAACTGAGACAGAATTCTTTCATAACCTTTAAGAAAAGGGAAAAAAAGAGCAGGTACCTGAAAACAATGTCTCTGCAAGAATCATGAACCTACCCAGCTGGCAGGTAGCAGGTCAGGTTCTTTCCAATATGGATATTCACATAGGGGTATCCTCCTTTCAAGGAAATGTGCAGCTGTTTCAGTTTTTTCTGAGCCATTTAGTTAGAAGTGTTTTTCTCACAGTGATCATGCAGAAACCACAAAACACTGGAAGAAGGATTTCCCCACTCTTCAGATTGATGGTTAGTCCAGCAAGTTCACTAAACAGTGAGAAATCTTTGAAAAGGATTTGCTTAAAGAAAAAATTCAAGATAATTAATATGCAATTTAATTTTTAAAAATCCCCCAACCTTTTCTACTCCCCTTCAAACCATTTTAAATAACTTCTCTAAACACAAAATCTCATAATGGATATTCAAAACCTTTCAGGTGACATGCTGTGAGGAAAGTGACCTTTTATTAAGTTTTGAAATAATCTTCCTCGCTAATGAAATTGGTGTTGGGCAAGGAAAAGCTTTGGTGTGGGATATGTACTACAAGGCTATTTTGAGGGAAGCTCAAATGAAGGCAATGTGAACTGAGAGAAAACAGAATGCTTAAAATTATGTGAGGTCGCAAAAACTTCAACACCTGACAAGTTTATGAAAAGGGACTCGAAAAGCTTGGAAGTCAACTAAGAAGGAAAACAATATGATATGAATTTAAATGGGAAATAAAATCAATCCACTGACAGAGCTTTGGATTTCAATTGAACTGAACATTGTGGGATTTATGAAGAAAAAGACAGAAGTTTGCATTCAGGACAACATTGAATACATAGCTACTGTTCAAATTTTAAACACCATGTCTGTAACGTTTGCATATTAATCTTTGTTACAAAACCACACAGTCTTGACTTACATTCTGTGACATAACTCGCTGCTTGGCTAAGGCACCCATTAAATAAATATGGAATTGTCACAAATAATAGGCTCGTGTTCTCTGCATTCTTACTTCTAACAAGCATATTTGACAACAACTTTAAAACTTTAATTGAACAGAGAATAGCTATATAAAGTTGCCCAAATAATTTTTTTTTTTTGTTTCTAAGCAAAACATTTCTAACTAAAAGTAAAATTAATAACTGTTTCAGGTTGCCTTAATACTGGAGAGTTTCAGTTCTCTGGAAATTCTTTCTAGGATATAAATTACAATTTAGAACCTTAAAAAAATATTAAAAACTGGTACTTTCATTCAGAATAATCTTTATAAAGTTTATGCTCTTTCAATGGAATAATTTTTACATTTTACTGTTATTTTCAGGCAGACACCTCTGCATTGAGGAGCAAAGGGTTCAACATTGCGCAGGTTTGCTTTAATAAGTAAAAAATGTAGAAGAACACACATGGAGTTAGTTGAGATGGCACAAGGTATCCTCAGTCAGGTCAAGCTCTGAAAACAAGTTTATTCTTTTTGGTTCTTTGTTTTACCTGTATCTATTCCACTTAAGCATCCCCTCCTTATAAAGAAACTTTCTAAAGTAATATCTGGAGGAACAATGAAATGTATTTTTCTCTGAAATGTCTGATATAAGAAAGACTACACCAAGAAATGAGCTCTAAAAAGACAGAAATTACATGTTTACATAAGTACTGGTTTTAATGCGAACTTCTTCAACACTGAGACTGTTTGAATTTTATTTAATTATTTGTTCATATTTTAATCCTATTTTTATTTGAAAGTCTGAATATAGCTGGGTGAGCTGTAAGATAAGCTGAGCCTGGAAATATATTTGAATGTCAGAATGTTTAATATTCTGCTGAAATTTCCATTATCAACTTGCTTCTTTCCCACCTTGAAACTTCTTGGTTTCCTGACTGCCATCCGTTCCTATGCCATCTAGGATTATGCTGGAGGCTGAGGCAGAGACGAATGAACATGAATTTCCAAGGACCCGGGAGATTACTCAGCAGAGGAGAAGGATGGTTGAAGAGTGCAGGCAGCAAGGAGAAAAGAGCTCTCCAAAGACTGAGATGAGATATGAGATGCCATGGACAGCTGGACAGCCAGCCTGCAAGGGGATAGATGTGCTAAGAAGTACAGGGGACAACTGAGAGCAGGAAAAGGTGCTCAGATACTGTAGAACACTGAGAATGATGTGGGAAAGAAGAAAAAAAGCTTCTGTCTGTTCATAAAGAAGACACTTAATGGTCTGGTGATGGTTAGGCAGTGTGACATCAGCATTTCAGGGAACTTTCGGGATTTTCCAAACAATCAATATTTCATACAAAAGTACTGAAAAATGTTGAAATAATTTCCTAAATAAAATGGGGATTCTAACAGTTTTTCCATGATTATTTCATTCAATGAATAGGTAACATCTGCAAAGAACTGGAGGGATAGAGGGGTTATACCATCTTGCTACAAGTCTCACTGCAGTAGGTTCAGACAGTTCCAGACAGTCCCCAGACTTGTGCTGATGATCTCTGACACAGCAGTGAATATGTGAGAGAAATCACTCTGCAGGCACCAAGGTCAATGCAGAAGGAGAGGAAGGAGAGGCTCCAGGCCCTGGAGCAGAGATTCTCCTGCAGTCCCTGGTGAAAGACTGTCCCTGTGCAGCCTGTGGAAGTCCATGCAGGCCATGGAGCAGGTGGGTGCCCAAAAGCAGGTTGTGTTGGCATGGGGAGCCCATGTTGGAGCAGTCTCCTGGCAGGGATCTACAGACCCATGGAGATAGCAGCCCTCATTAGAGCCCACTGGTAGAACTTGTGACCCCGTGAGGGACCAACAGAGGGGCAGTTTGTGAAGAGCTGTAGCCCATGAGAAGGGCTCACACTGGAGAAGTGTGTGGGAAATGGTCTCCCATGGGAGGGACCCAGTGCTGGACCAGGGGAAGGACTCCTATCCCTGAAGAGAAAAGCAGCAGCAGAAAAAACATGTGATGAACTCACAGTAATGCCCATTCCCTGTCTCTCTGCACCACTGGGGAAAGGAGGTAAAGAATTGGAAATAAAGTTAAGCCTGGGAAGAAATGAGGAGTAGGGGAAGGTGTTTTAATATCTGTTTTACTTCTCATTATTACAAATCACAACCATAGAATGATAAATTCAAGTTATTTCTTTAAGTCAAGTCTGTTATGTCCATGACAGTATTTGGTGAGTGACTTCTCCCTATCTATACTTCAAATTATAACCTTTTGTTATATTTTCTTTCCCCTGTCCAGTTGAGGAGGAGAGTAATAGAGTGGCTTTGGTGGGCACCTGTCATTCAGGCAGGGTCAAACTACCACACAGGATGTCATCCTTCAGACTGAATGGAGAAAGGTGCAAATAGCTTTGCTTCAGACCATAAGTCTTTTGGCAGCTGGCAGAGAATATCTGCTCTTGGCCACTAGCTTATATCCATCATGAAAAAACAGGATGGAAACTGAATGTCTTGATTATGCTTATAGACAAATTCAATTAGGCTGTTTACATTTCTTCATGTTGTTCCTCATAGAATTAAAAGCAATATTTGAAATTTTGACTTCTTGCTCCTGAATCAGGGAGAAAATAACTGCTGATGCTAGAATTTCTCCAGGGATGAGAAATGCAGTCCTCCCAACTGTTCTTCTCCACAGACCTCTTTAGGTGCTATTTGTTCCTACAAAATACGATTTTGGTAATATCTCCTGCAACAGAAGTGGTCTGCAGCTGGACGGTGCCAGCACTGCTTGTAGGTGACATTCAGGAAATCAGGAAGAACAATCAGTAGAGTCACTGGAGAGAGCACACAGGGAAAGAGCAGGGCTGCTCCCCTTTAGCAGGGCACTCACCTCTTCCACGATGGATTGAGCAGCACAAAGCAGATGATCACAAGGCTGGGAAAGGACAATGAAAGATTCACAAAGGATGAAAGGTAAGGAAATTAATTAGGAATGTAATTTTAGAGAAGTCACAAGGTCAGCTGGTGAGACTTCATGCACACAATAATTAGCAAGAGGAAGTGTAAATATTTCTCTGTCTTACTTTCTCTCTTCTCATCTCTCTTACCTTTGTCCTACCAACAAAGGGGTAGGTTTCAACCAACACCCACAGTAACAGTCCAAATATACTGCACATATTGCAAAAGATGATAAAACAGGAAAAAATACATACATATGATGAAAAAAGTCTATTTCTCTGTCCCTACTTAGCCTCTAAAACTGGAACTGGCTAGCACAGCTATAACCCTGTGACCACTGTATGTGAACTTCTTCCAACTAAGCCTAACTAGTAGGCTTGGTTCTCAAGTCATCTCTTTCAGAAACAGACCAAGACTTTCTAAAAACACTCTGTTATTTTAAAGTATCTTCTCAAGAGAAGGAAGCAATATTCCACTTCATTGAACATCTTTTTTTGGGTTATATTGCATGTGTTAGAAATTTCTCCTGAGCAACAAGGAGATGGCAATAGCCTAACCACTTCAATGTGTGTGTTATCAGGTTGGGACATTAAGCCCTTCCTATAAAATCATTCTACTTTTCAGAAGAAGACTGTGTGCACAGAAATAGAGTGTCAGAATGGAACTGTGAATTAGCCCATTTCTCAGGGGAGTCCTGGGAGCTTGTGCGTTTTGTACAGACTGCATGGGTGTGTTATCTAATAAACATCCTCAAGAAGAAAGCAAAAAGGAGAGGTTAGAGTTAGATGCAGTATTGAAATCATCTTTCTTAGCTCACGATTGCATACAGGCTGACGAAGAGCATCTAACCTTTGCACAAGGTCTGGTTCTGCCGAGATGCAGGAGGCCAGCTGGACAAACAGAGCACACACAGGTTCAGCTGGAGAGGAAAAGCCATGGTAGGTTTTGTTGTGTGCAATTTCTGTTAAGTTATTTAGGACAGCCAGGAATAAAACTGCCACAAAAACATTGGGAGAATACAGAAAAGATGCACCCAACACTATATACATATTAAATTATACTTCAGCAAAACACTGATTTAAAGTCATTGGCATTAAAGGTTGAATTCTCAGGAGTACTGTATATTAAGGGGGAACTGTAATGCTGATATGAACCACCAGTGCTTTACCAACCAGGACAGAGGAGATGTTTGGTTGTACATCCCACAGATGTTTGAAAGGGTCAGGACAAATCCCAGCACTCTGCTAGGGGGTAGTTCACTGAAGACTTTGTCCAAAAGGCACTGTTTGGAGTAACCTAATTGTTGCTTCAAGCAGATCAGGGCTAAACCACATCAAGAGCTGAAGCCATGGTTTTCTCCGTATTGTCCCTCTACTCTCTCCACAGCCCTGCTGTGGTCAGAACTGGGAAACCAGGGAAAGATTGGTGTGCTATAGGAGTAGGAAAAATAAACTGGAGAATTTTGTACACAGACATTAGTACCAACCAAAATCCCATGTGTACATATCTCCAGAATTTCACCTCAGAAAGTGGTCAATCGGGGCATGCCCAAAAAGTTAAAAAACAAGGGTGATACTTCTTTAAAGCAACCACAGCAGTTTCAATAAATACACTGAAGGACAGCACTGAAGTGATCAGTGCCGGGTCTGAACAGACAGCAAGAAATGAAAATCACTAGGAGAGGCTCAGGGATTGGATAAAGCCAAATTTCTAGATCAAACCTTTAAGATCCCTCAGTTACAGAAAGAAAAGTAGAAATAGAAGATAAAAGAAATTTGGTTCAACTCTATTCTTTTGGAGGGTAATATCAGGCATGAAAATTACTGAATGTGTAGGAAGAATCTTTAGTTGTATGGAAATTAAAAATGTGATGATAAACTTTTCAGAATGTAGATGGGCAAAGATATGACCCATCATTTTCCATATCTCAATTTCCACAAGAAATTGCTCAGTACTTATTTTGCCTTATCTATTGTATAATAAATGTAAAAACCCAGCAATTGTAAGTCCTAAATGGGAGAAAATATACAGTTTAGTTTCATAAGCCTATCACAGCTCTGTGAAGAAAAAAAAGTTGATTTAAAAAAAAAAAATAAATAAAACCCCAAGCTGATGGAAAACACACAGAAGGAGACTAAGACTTAAAATACAATAATATAATTCTTGTCCAAAAATATATGACTATAAGCCATATAGGTTTGCTTAAAAAGAAATTTATAAGTTTTACAACCAGTGGAGATGTGATGATCTGGGATAGTCTTCCAGTAAAAATAATCACCAGGAGGATTCTATCCTGCTTCAGTTGGAACACAGTAGGTTTCTGAAAGAGTTGAAATGTTTTGATAACTGCAGCAAAATAATTTTCTTTGCCCAGGAAATCAGGTGGTTTCCCCTCCAATATTTTTACAGCCATACTGGCAGCAGTGTTAAATGAAGAGAGGTGTCAGACTCTTTGAAAGCAGCAGCAGGACATACATGCCATACAAGGAGCCATGTCTCCGCTGCATTTCATTATTGCAAACTTTTGGAGCTCCTGACACCCTAAGTGACCCATATACCTGTTGTCGAGGAGAGCATTGGAACAGAGTTCTTCAGCACACTCAACCATCCCCTTTTGAAGCATGGGAGGGAGCAGAGACATGACATCTCTCCAAACTCCTTTCATTCAAAATTGAGGAATTAAAAAGAAAAAGACGCAAAGAAATAAACCCCACAGTTCCCATCTCCCTTCCATTTTGTGATTTCTTCAGTTTTTCCTATCTGAATGTAAAAAATAAAATCTCTTTTTCCATTGAAGTCTTTAATTTCTAACAATGTTTTTATATTTAAAATTAGAAAAGTGTTTTGTATACTGGGAATTAAAGAAAGCAGAATGGCTGGCATTTATGGGCCAGTCTTCTGCACTCTTGTAGCTTGGCATTAATTGTAAAGAATTCACACATACTGTGACAAACTGAAATTATCTCCAGGGTGTTCATCTGTCAAACAAGTTGATTCACATCTCATCTGTTTTCTGAATGAGATATGAAAATGAGTCTGCTACATTACCTCTGCTGTCAAAGGAGAGGATGGATTCAACCCCCTTTAAAGTGACAGTGAACTTTTTGCTGTCTTTGTCTGAAGAGTTTGACTTTATCTGCAGGGAATTAACCTTATCGCAAAGTATACAAGGAGATGCATCCAAAAGATTTTCAAAGTTGGCCCTTTGGGCCTAAAGCAAAATTTCATTTAACTTTTAGCTCATATCTGCCTTCTTGAAGTTTTCTGATTCAATTGATTGTGAAAGATGTCTGATTGACAGCACTGTTTGGGGATAGACAGGGTCCCAGAACACCTTAAGCACTTGTTTTAACCATGAGATTAGAATTCAGCAGATTGCACAGTGAAGGAGGACAGAGATGCCAATGTTCTTGGGGAGGAGGATAAGTTAGGAACCAGCTGTAACAAAGACCTCTTGAAAAAATGAATACAAAGCCGTCATTATCCAGCACAAGACTGAACTGTTGAACTGAATATGAGGTAAACTCCATTTCTTTGCTCTATACGAAACCTTTACTTGGTCTATATTTTTACATATTTTCCTATTCAGCTATAAAAGTTCCTGTCAGCTTATCATCCTCCTCCCTAAATCCCTAATACCTTCCAGAAGCAATGAAGCATCCAGATCAGTTTAACACAAACTTAAACCTACTGCCATTTCCATTGTCCTCTGTCTGACATGCCACCTTTTCTGTTCCTTCATTTTTTCCATCTCTTTCATGTTGCACATTCACATTCATGCTGTGGTTCTGCAAACTGGGACCTATCAAGGATCTCCATGTCTTCCTAAGATTCCACATTCATACCTACAGCAGAACAAGTCTGCATAAAATCATTACTCCAGCACTGAATTCACAGCAATGACTTTGTGAGGGTGTCTGTTGGGCAGAGATCTAAACCCTGCTGATGCTGGAGACAGAGAAAATAATTCTCTGTCTGAATATTCATAAACCTTTGTGGTGGAGCTGCAGCCAGAGGCAACAGACCAGAGAGCAGCAGAGAGATTCCTATGCTAAAAGAGCCAGAAAGTGATAAACACACAGCCCAGTATGGATCGGGGAGCTTGAGTCAGTATCTGTTCATTAAACACATTTGCTTACTATTGAACCCTGTGACACCACTTTCTCTGTCTTTCCTGTCATAGGTGTGCAATTAGAAGAAAGAAACAGAGCATGTGCATTTACTGAGGCCAAAATGCATTTGGGAGACAGTTGTCTGGGTAACAGCCCTGTTCCCTGAATTATTTTTGCATTTTTAACTATTGTTCAGTAAAATAGGGAAATTCAGACCACAATTCAGGAGTCTTCAGGAGATCTTTTATCTCCACAATACCCATCCACATCCCCATTTTACCATAAATTCATCAGCTCAGGTCTTTAGATCCTTGCTCAATGACTGAAGGACAGTGGTGATTTCTGTGTTCAGTGTGGGAAAGGTGCTTTAGGTGTGGCAGACCAGGCCCTTCAGTGGCACGGTCAGAGGAACACTGAAATTTCAAGATCTAAAGTGGCTTCAGTGGGAGACACGTGCTGAAAGATTCAGCTCTGGCAAATTGGATGCAGATCTGAATCTGTGAAAAAACAGAGGGCTTGGCATCTTAGAAGCCTTAGTCCCACAGACCAGCAGGCACTACACAGGAGATTTCTGCATCACAGTGCTGAACTTACGTGTCCAAGCCTTTTTCTTGATCTGAATCAATACTTTTTTCAGAGGTATTTAGGCAGCACTTCAGGATGAATGTTTTAAAATCATGAAATTTACTTCAAAAAAAATTAATTTTGAAAAATGTACTACAAGTACAACTATTTCTGTACCCTCTCATCCTTCTTCCCATTCCCCAGCCATTCAAACAGCCAGACAAACATACAGTCTCTGCAATGCACCTGGAGGACATTGCCCCTTTTCAAGTATGCTACAATAATCTAATATTAATGTGACACAGAGGTTGCAAGAACAAAGTTAGGATCCATGGCAATGTTCATTAAAAGGAAAAAAGGAAAAAAAATCAGACATTAAGCAGGACTTTCCTAAGAACCTGCTGCTGCATGATTTGCTGGTGAATAACAATGTACCACAAAGTCCCAGTGGAGGACAGACATCCTCAATTAGCAAGGTTACAGTCCTCAGTACCCACTTGCTTTTTCAAAAAGAAAGCCAGCAGCAGCACTTCCCTCGGTAAATGTGGGGTCAGGATCAAATCTATTGCCATCATGGTGGCTCCTATATTATTTCCTGCTTTTAATTTTTGCTGAAGATGTAAAAAAAAATAAAGTCTTATATCTCCCAAAGCAATTCAACATTTACACATATCTATGGGACATCTGGTCTGCACAATGGTCCTTCTATTTCAGTATCTGATGCAGATCCATATCCTGAATCCATCTGTCAGGTTCCACAGTCCAAACATCAATGATTGCAGTCAAGTAAACTCCAGCCAAGAAAAATTAGTCGTGGATAGTATCCAATATGATAGGAATCTCCCTCTCCTCATATCATGTCACTGATAAAAGCTTGGAAGATTTCCTGAATTCAGTGAAATGACAGTAGTGACACTCAGCATGGAGACGGAGATGAGCAATTGAAGAAAATCTCCATCATCCTGTAATGTTTTCATCTACTTTATTTCCAGATTAAAATTCTATTTCAACAGTAGAATCTCCTTAGAACATGGTTGGACTAGATGATCTTACAGCTCTTTTCTAGCCTAAAAGATTCTACAGTTCTATGACATGTCATTTCAGAAACATACATTAGCCAATTTAACAGCTTATTTTCCTAAAACCCAAAATGACAGCTTTAATTTCTCATCTTGATTTTAAAACTGATAAAATTTCTGTTACAAGCTGGGTAAAAAAAAAAAAGTGGAAACAAACCTTACAACTCTATCAAAGGAACAAATCCATAGCCCTCAGGCCAAAATCCTTACTACCATCACAGTGTCAGACTAACTTGAAAACAGCTCTGTGTTGTCCTGCATTCACACACAAGGGTCAGCTCATCTGCTCCTTAGGAAGAGAGACCAGTCAAATGATTTTACCTTCTGAGGCAGAAAAAAGACAGTACGGTGCATGGAAATTACCTTAAGGTGCAGGAATTGTGAGGTGACATTTTCAAAAATTCTTAGTAGTGATTTGAGCTTGCTTTCACTGAAAGTATGATTCTATACATGATTTGAATGGGAGAGGAACTGTAACCACGTTAAAACCTCCAAAATTTTGTTCCCTCTGCAAATGCCCAGATTTGAATATTTATTTACGGGACCACTTTACTGACTTTTAGTGTCACAAGTTGTGCAGAGGTTGATTTAATATTTCCCCAGAAACAAGTTTTCTGAGAGTTTTTCTGCAGCTCTGCTTCCCTCGTTTCCCAGGGTGCTCCGCCACACCCAGAAACCACTGAGTTAAGGTCCTTACTTCAAATACAGGCTTCAAATAACACTTTATCATGTGTTTACATAGTACATAGTAGACAAGCCTTTGCCTAGAGGAACCTGTAGTTTCAAAGACCCAGCCAAATGCTAATTAAACTGAAATACACCACTTCCTCCCACAATAAGTCTCCTCTGCAGTAGCTCCTTGCATGTGTCCATTATGGTTATACAAAAGATGCAGAAACACCCTGGTGGTCAGAGCACTCATCAATGAAAAACAGATTAAAACATCAATGTTTTGACAGAAAATGAAGGATTCACAACTATTTAGGACCTTGGGCTCTAAAATATTTAATTTAAAAAAAAACCAAAACCATATCTCTGCAGTAATGTTATATTACTGTGTTTATTGTCTTCTCTGCCTCTCCAGCAACAACTTTTCCTATAACTATAGTTTTCAAACTACTCACATTACCATGATGTGTAATGTTGAGCTTCAGGATAAGAACAATTTCCTTTATGAACTGAATACTTATGTTCATTTGGTAAATTCTTTCTTTGAAAACCTTATTCAGGTTGCAGTAATATAGCTGCAATAGTTCATGGGCATTCTAGAAAGATAAGATGACTTGTGCATGTTAAGTAATTAAACCTCTTGTTTAAAATCTCTACTGTAAGTGGAAATAATGATACTGAATGTAATAGTGATTTTGCTGGCTCTAGGTGGGGAAAAAGTACAGACTTGGAAGTGTGAGCTTGCATCTGGAAGAACTGTATTCACTGAGGAATCCTTCCCTTGCTTATTGTGCATTGGCAATTTAAGATTTTATTAAAAAGTATTTACTAGTCAATTAGCTTTTGTTTATTTGTTTAAAGAAAAGTATCCTAAAACTGTAAACTAACTGTAATTAACCTCATACCATAAATCTGATCAAACACATAACTGAGAATTATAGCCAGCTCAGTCCCTCAAGAACCATTTGTTACACTGGGGTACTGACAGTGGAATATACAGAAAATGTTTAACTGCTCCCAATCTGAAGAGACACTTAAACAGCAAAAGAGATAATTGTACCCTATAATCTCAAAATGCCAATCTCAATATCAGTTCACATCCCAGTACTCTGCATTCAACCCTATATATCAGAAATTTGCATTTTCTTCACATGACTGGAGAGTATAGGATATAATGGATATTTATAGTGAGACTTGAATATGGAAACTGTAGACACCATTTCCATTCAATATGAAAATGGTATCACGGTACTGAACCCATTTCTGTAATGACCATGTGTACAAAAATCTCCTCTGTAGAACTAGCAATGCACAAATACTGTGGACTGCCATAACAAGGTTGTCAGAAAGTTTCAGAGTCTGAGCTAAAATGCAATGCAATGTGAAAAACTGACTGCAGCAAATGAGTCTGATATAGAGGTTGCCATAGGGCTTTCTCTGTGCTTTAAAAAGCTCCTTCAAGTCCAGTGTCAAGAGAAGATGGGAAGAGCAGGACTTGTTTTCTCCTAGGGAAGAGCTTAAGGACAGAGCCTGGAGCAAAACTTGAACTCTCCCAGAGTGGCTCCCATCCAAGCACTGCTGCTCTGCTCACACTGAGTCCCTAAATTGCCAGGTACTTGCCCCAGGGTGACAGAAGGTGGGTACAGCAGGGGCAAGGACAGAAGACTTCTTTCTGCATTTAGGCCCCAGCTGACAGCATTGAACTTAAGGAACAGTGAAAATATTTTCTTAAGGTAGCAAATTGCCACACAGGTCAATACCATGCTAAAAAAAACTAAAGAGATGAGTAATGTAAAACCCAAGAGATTTGTTTTTAATTTTTTTTTGTGTAATGACACATTAAGCACAGCAATGAACAGTATGGATGAGCACATCTCTAATTCAGATCACTGACAGCAAAGAGGTACCAGAAAATAACATTTGGTAAAGCATGCCAGAAGACTTAGAAAGCAAGTACTGTCACCAGGGCTATAACTTGACATTTTCCTGGGCAATACACATTAATAAGGAACAATGGGCTGGAGATTTTGCTAACAGTTTAAAGAATAAAAAAAAAAAAAGTCTTAAAATAATGACAGTTTTGGGTTATTATGTGTGTCAACACAGAGTAGGCTTGCCTCTTACAGTTAAGGTCAAAGCATGTACAACTTTAGTCATGCTGCCTTATTTCTGAGCAAACACATACAGCAGGGAAATCCAACCCTAGGCGATTAGGTGTGTTTTGTTTGGAAGCAGAATTTGCAAAATGTGGCTCCCATCCTACACATCTTATAATTCCCATGTAACAAAATATATAGAAATGTTTTACAAATATTTTAATAGAGTACAACCATATTTAATTCTGTGAATGAGTTAAGGATCTAGTTATTCTGACTGAACTATTCCATGCAATGAATATCCTATGACAAAATCATTGTTTCATGAGGGTGCAATTTAAAAAGCTACACCAAGAAAAAGTACTAGTTCACACAAACACAAGACTAAGAATGAAGGTAAAGAGAGATTTCAGTAATAACCAAGGCCTGCAATATATACCAGAATTAAAAGTGTTAGATTTGAACTCCTACCTGCAAGGATAGAGGGGAACAGAATTATACTCTATGTACCAGATAGAAACACAGATAAAAGTCATATAGGCAAGAGAAATGCAATCCCATCATCATGCAACAGATTAGTGATCACAAGAAATGCAAGTTCAGTTCTTTACTTTTTTTTTTCTCTGCCCAGGGAGAAATAATTTTCATACTGATGTGTCTATTTTTGGATGCTTATAATTTATGGTGTGTAACACAAAATCCCTGTTTCTGCTCAGTCTTTGGATAAGACTTCTGAAGAAACATGTTTGTGAGGAGAAAATCAGGTTCTGGAAAGATTAACATCATTCAGCAACCTTTGAGCAGATAACTCCCTCAGCTCAATCAATGATTGGCATTCTTCCTGTAAATGTTGAATGCTGAAAAATCCCTTGTGACCATTAGCACACTTCCAAGGGGCCAAGAAACACCTCTAAATAAAACATCTACCACGGGAGAGGAGCACACAGTTTCCAGACAAACAGCACATGGTAGATGGTAAATACTAATTGATTGCTTATTTCCATCATGTCACCACTTGCAAATTGAAATTCAGTAATGTAGTTGTTCAGTGTTTTGAATATAGCTGCTCATGACTAGGTACCACAAGGTAAATCTGCTTTTGTTTGCTATGTGCAGTGTACAGCACTGCTGATTCTAATTTTCAGTTTCATGAAGTGTGCTAATGATTTACTGGAACATATAATGTGTTTCAGAGAGGTTTAATCCAACTAGTAATAATACCTAAAAGCAATTTTACTTGACCGTGGAAATACTACTTCAGAAACTATTTTTTACTAAACTCTTCTATTCTTTCTTTCCTTTTTGATCCCCAAAAGCAGAAAAGGTTAATGACAGCAGCTTTGGTAGATGATCATTTTCCTTTTCTTCAAGTAGGATCTGTGGAAATGATTCAGCTGCAATTACTGTCTCTCTTCTGAGCCCTGTCTGCAGAACAGTTTTAGATTTTATCTCACAAAAAGCGTGAAATATCTAAGTAGTACTTGGGTGAGGGACTGGACCAGAAATCAAACTTCCCCTACTGCCCACTAGTCCACAGTTACCCGACTTCATGTACTGTCACAGCCAGTGAAGCACAACGAGAAAGGAGGAGTGGAGCAAGTCTGTGAAAAATAAGGGCAGTCATTAGCAGATACAGGGGAAGTAGGAAGCTTGTGTCAGAGCTATCTCAAATCAAACAAAAATTTGAGCAGACTCCTGTTTCCTAGGCAAAAAGCCTCACCAGTGACTGATAATACATAAGAAAGGCAGACATTGGCACCTTGTCCAGAATTTGTATTTTAGATAAGAATAGGGAAAACTTAATGCTCTGAAATAACTTTATTGGGATTTTCACTTTGGGGACATCCAAGTGGACAGTAATGCCTTAACTCCAGAGCAGAAAGAGAAAGCAAGAGCTGACTAAGTGCCAACCAGGACATTCTTCAATGCTATGGCCTATCCTGATCCCACTCAACCCCTTTCCTCCCACAGCAACTGAGGCTGCTAGAGGACAGACCCCATCACTCATTGCTGAGTTCAGTTTTTAGGCATTAAGTCTGTCATTGGTTCCACTATTCACAGGCCCCTGGCAAAACCCACCCTCTCAGGCTGCAGGTCCTTGTTGACAATGAGAATTCAATTGCTATAATGGTACAAGGACCCTCAAAGAAAACCTGTTCATGCTCACCTGAGAAAGCATGAGGACACGGTTGTCACTCAAGTATTGTTGCAGAGTGGATGTTACAGTGGTACAATGGTAGCCACATAAAACTTGAAAGGGTTTATTAGCATTAGAGTTCACATGGATAAAGCATTGAGCTGAATCATCTTTTGACCTGTGATATTCTAGCAATGCTTTATGATCTAAAAGATTTTTCACTGTGGCCTTAAAGTGTATTTCATGCTTAGAATGGCCAGGGTGGTTTTTTGCTTTGGGCCTTCTGTGTACTTGCAGGAAATGAGCAAGAAATAGGACAGGGAACAGAGGAAAAATAAAACCACAGATCTTCCCAGCTAAGGGGTCTATAAATGTACTTATGACACAGGTGACAAACAAGGCTGTATGTGAGCACATAGATCAGTTTGGCCTGTTGCTTCAACTCTTTCTTCAGATAAACGGAATGTAGCTGAAAGGCACCAAATGAAAGAAGCAGGAGCTTTAAATTATCTGAAGAAATACCATAAGAATAGCTGCAGTGTGCACCTCTTTCATGCTGCCTAGTCCTACTTGCTGACAAATTAAGTGTACAAGATGGGGAATATTTGGGGAGAGACAAGACTCACATGAGCAGAATCTCAGTAGGTGTAAATCTTTACTGCTCCTTTCAAACTAAAGAAGGTGCTATGCTCATTTTGATGAAAAGTATTCAAGAAAAAGAAAATTATATTGAAATTTTCAGGGTTTGGAATGTGCTCTTAAAAACTCAGCCATTGTTCTGTTGATGGCTGCTCTGCTGGAATACATTTTTCCTTTGGCCTCAGAGGCAAGGAAGAGTCCAAATTGCCTTTCCATCTAACAGCTCCTAAGGAGGTGTTGAAACAGGAAACTATACAAATAAGGAAATGAGCTGCAGCTTTTCTCTATTAGGCACAAGATTTGGACTAATTCAGTCCTGACAGGGAATGGAAGTTTGCACCTCAGATAAGGAGTCTGTTCTCCTTGTCTAAAACCTGAAGAATCTCCAGACAGGCTCAGCTCCCTGACAGTGTAAAGTACTTACCACACTGGAAAGAAAAATAAGAGAAGAGACAAAGAACACACAGGGCATTTCAAAGAAATACCTTCCTAAAGGTACTGTTCTGTAAGCATGTTATAAATAGAAGGAAAAGAAAAGAAAAGAAAAGAAAAGAAAAGAAAAGAAAAGAAAAGAAAAGAAAAGAAAAGAAAAGAAAAGAAAAGAAAAGAAAAGAAAAGAAAAGAAAAGAAAAGAAAAGAAAAGAAAAGAAAAGAAAAGAAAAAAGAAAAATAGAAAGGAAGAAAGGACGGTGGACAGGGAAATAAATGCCATGAGACACAGTTTCAGGATTTGCCCAGTGTCTCCAGATCATTTCCCAGTGCATATCACCATCAGTTGTGTAGCAATTTGCTGCTATTTCTTTGTCCTATGGTATCCTCCAAAAAGGCTCAAATGAAAATCTATGGTTCTTATAGAGTGCCTAGTTCAAAGGAAGAGTCTGTCCCGTTTGGTGCTCCAATTCTGTACAAAAGAAATACAGAAAAGTCTTGACTACAGCTGCTGTATCAAGAGATGTATGTTGCCATTTCTTAGAATTTAATGACCTTCCAGGTCAGTGCTTGTAAAAGAACATGGGAAACTTCTGTTTTAAATCTTCTACCTGATCATTTTGTCAGGTTTCCTCTGCTTTTTCAACTGTGAGTATGGAACTTTTACTCATTATTTCTCATATTTCCCTGTCATTTGTGATTATGTAGGCCTATATTCCAGTTACTTCTTTTGTGACCTAAGCACCTTTTTACAATCTAATTTATGTTATGCAGTATTCAAAACGTGGGAAGAGAGTTACAGCACAATGAAATAATAGAATGCATCACAGAATGATGATGTATCCTGTTTTATTCTCTATTCCCTTCCCAATCATTCCCATCTTTCTAGTTGCCTTTTCAACTCATGTTGAGTATTAAGACATTTTGTAGCATACTTTTGCAGATGTCCTGTATTTGTTTTCTAGTTTTGTATAACTGAAGACATGGAATTACTTCTAGCCTCAGTCTCCTCACTCACTTTTACTTCCAACACATTTTTTTAATGCTTTCGTTATTCAAAACAAAAACAAAAATATCCAATTATTGTCATATTACTGTTAATTTCTTTGCAGAAACAGCCTATGAATTTGTTGAGTAGTGATGATCCAAGCACTCCCAAAGATCCTAGTGGATGATGTTAAAAACTTCTCTCAGCTGTAAAACCTGACCATTTTTCAGCCCACATGTGTTGTGGCTGATCAGAGCACCCACTGTTCAGACTCCTTCTAAGAACTAAAATATATGTCTGTAAGACATAGCCTCCATATATAATATATATGGCAGTTCTTTCCCAGTATATCATATTTATTCATATATATGAATACAAGCTGTACATAAGGCAAAAAAATCATCAGTTTAGATCAGACCCACAGCCCTTTTAGAAAAAGAATTCTATTTGCTACATATCCAGTCCTCAGACAACAGAACAAATTTGAATTATAAACTGTGTAAGGCCACTAATAGTTAACATTCATGACTAGGGTATTACTTAAAAACAAGTCCAGAAAGGAAAGTAATGTTACACAGACATATCTATAGAACCTTTTTTCTTATTTTTTGGGACAGTCTTACAATAGCCATACCTGCCATATACTCTCATTAAACTACTCATGGAATAAAGCACAATTCATCCTGAATGAGATAATCACAACCTTGGCTCTAATACCAGACATCTTTATGCTCTTGGTTTTTTTTTTAATAGCAGGAGCAACAAGCACTTCCTTGTGATTTTCTGAACTTTTCTTTGACCCAGTTTATTACCTGGACTTTCTCTTTAATAAAAGGTAACAAACTTGACATGTCTATCTGATGCTCAAACTCAACAGCCCTTGCTCCTACTGGCAAGAAGAGAGATTCAATGTGTCTTTCACTGAAATACACGTGAATTTACACATGGAAAGAAAACCACGTGATTGTACTGTTTATCACTGAAAAGCTGAGGTATAGAACAGTACACAGAGGGAAATTTACAGTACCCAGCAGTTAAGAGAAGAGCTTATTAAGACCTATTATTCCTCCCTCCAGAATTTCTCATGGCACTTACTTTGCTTCAGGGAAGTCACATCACAGACACTAAGCATCACAAAAGGTTTTCCACACCCAAAGATATATTTTAAAGGCATAAATTATGATTAGGCAACTGTTTCCCCTAGAAATTGAATGAGATTTGGTACTCTCTTTCCCTGCTTACTTTTAAAACTTCGCATTGAATATGTGTCCATGAAAAGAGATACATCACCTAAGACCTTGATTTACCTCATTCCTAGTGCTGAAATTCAATTAGAGAATACATCTCAGCGCAAAAGACACAAAAAAACTCAGAAATCTTTCCAGCTTTGTGAAAACCAGTGCTTTGCCAGCATATATTCTATTTATTGCATTGCACACATGCTTGTATTTTATGATTCAGCAACACTTCTTTCCAGCTTCATAAATGACAATAAGGAAGTACCTGTCCTTCCTAGAACACACAAAATGCCCGTTAACACAGAGCATATTTGCCATTTTATACTGAAACACAAAGAGCTGCAGAGAAAATCAGGCATCACTTCTTAGCTCTTGTATGCAAAGAGGTAGCAGAGCCTGAAATGATGATTAGTTCTTTACTGTAACACTAGCTGGTATAGAAACTTTTCCTTTAAAAATAAACCATACTGTTCTCCCTATATATTCCAAGTAAGCATGGAGCATGTGGGAAAAACACCCCCACACCCAACACTGACAAGCAAAGCTGTGCTATTTTGTGGTCTCTTGTATGACAAGAATTAATTTTATGACTTCGCTAGTGTGTCTTAATAATCAATATTATCTTGACACACTAAAAAATAACTTCTTTTCCTTGCCATTCTTTATCCATCCCCTTTTTCATGATTTTTGTTACCCCCAATAGTCTTTCCTCTCCAGAGTGAAGACATTTATACCAGAAACTACACAGTAGCAGTAACAGAGATGCTCACCATTTACAGCCTCACAAAACTATTTTAGCCAGCAAGATTTTTTAGTAAGAAATTGTGCTGGGCATTTCAATATCCTTACAGTATTATGAAACAGGAGATTTTAACTACCTGGTTGACAAGGACATTTTCTTTCATGGTTTATGAGGTGAATAATTAAAATTTTAAGTACATATTATAGGTGAAATTAACTGGATCAGTCAATAGTCTGCCATCAATACAAGTGCAGGCCATATGATATAAGTCACTGAGCGATTCCTTGGTGTAGTAACTTGCTGGCACAATGAGGAAACCTGTCACATGGGGCAGAGATCCCAGGAGAGCAGAGGATCCCAGGGTGCTGCTGCTGGGGACAGTTTGCTGCTGACCCTCTTTGCTGCTGCACTGCCATCTAAGCACAGCCAGGCTCTGGCAGGCTGATCCCAAGCAAGGGCCTGTGACAGCCCCATCTAGCAATGGAGGGGACTTTGTTACTCACCAGGTGAGTTCTGTAAAGAAAGGCAACCCCTGCAGCTGGTTGAACTGTGCTCACTAGTCCTGAGTGTCACCATACAGATGTGGCATCACAGAGATAGACTGTCACCTGGACAAGCAGCTCTTTAAGGTCTGTTATGATTCTGTTCATCCAGTTCTGTTAACATCTTATTTTCTTACTCTTCTGGGGTTTTAAAGGACATTCAGAATTCTTCCAGTAGTGTCTCTTGAACCATTTTATTCTTCATTAGAGCAATATTTTATCCTATCAGAACTGATCAAAATTCCCATGCATTGTAATCTAGAAATTCACTTACTGTAGAGAGGGTTTGCACAAGGAGAAAAGCATCTTTGATGTCAATCAATCACTTTTTAAACTAATCTCTCTTTCTGCATCAAGCATTACTGTTTAGCTGCTGTTGCTGTCCTGCTGATATCTTTGGCAAGTCCTGTGTGTGTTTAGCTGCAACTTATGAATCCTGTTAAGTACAAGAGAGGTGTTAAGGCACCTGTGGAGTGAAGAATAGATGATAATAAAGTATGAGAAACTAGTGAAAGCAATCAATACCTGTCATGCCAATAATGATGCCCCTCTACAGTCTCACTCCATGGGCATTTGCCCAGTATGACACTGTGGATGCAAAAAGCATGGAGAGAGCCCAGTACATATATTCCTTTTGCAGCCCACCATTGGCCATGCAATAAGGTAATTTTATCATTTACTTAATCCCATCTTGCACAACAGAAACAGAGGCATACATGGATGAAGCTACATTTGGCAAAAATCAACCAGGAAACCAAGATTTTGCTGAAAGGAGAATCCCTGTATTTATCTTACATTCTTTTATCTGCCAATTTGCTGGCATGCAACTTCTGCCAGTAAAAACTACACTTTAAGTTAACAGTAGAAAGTGGTGTTTAATCAAAGCCTTCTTTCCAGAACCATCTCCTGAACATCTTTATTTAAATATATATATTTTTAATTTCTCTTTGCCATTGACAGCATTAACACTTTGAATAGAAGTACTTTATGGTCCCATTTTGACTGGTCTCCAATTCCTTGAATTTTAAAACCAGTATATTGATGCTACCCTCAGACACGTTGATTTCAGCATCTAGATATGGCATAATCCTGTGCAATGAAGTCAGGATCCATTTTTCTTTTTTTTTAATAGACACAATGTTCCTGAGTAAGGAAGGTAATTTCTAAATGTGTGTGGCACCTACAGGATCAAAATATTTTCAAGAACAACTGGGGTCCTTCTCATATTTCTGAAATTCTGAAATTGGCTGACTTGTTTGGGTGGAGAGGGTTTTTTAGTTGTTTTGGGTTACTTTTTCCTTTGAAATCTATACATAAACAAACAGTTTAAGTGTAAATTTGTCCCTGTGGAAACAGAATAAAGACCTCTTTATTGGATGGTGAAAATTTGTTTGAGCGGCATATTCTCAATTGTAACATTCAGATTTGTAAGCTCCAGCATCCACAAAAATTACACCCCCCAGAATTTGAACAGGGCATGATTTAAGAAAAAAAGTTTAAGTGTGATAAAAACAATTAGCTATTGCAGAGGTGCCTGAAGGATTGTGATTTCAGCACCTAAGGCTGAAAATGCAAAGGGGATTTATTTCAAAACCCAACTGATACCACCCCACTGGTGGTAATGAAATAAGTGATATTTTAATAATCACAGAAAAGGCATCAAATCAGGACAGATCTACAGCTGGGTGACAACTGGATGACAGAGCAGAGGCTGAGTGGACTTTGCAGATTGGATCAGGAGACTAGTTGGGAGCTCAGGATTGCCGTTGCCAAGGTTGCTGTGGGCTCACAGCGCTACACTGACACTTCAAGCAGGTTTAAAGGAGGCTGCTGCTCAGATCTGAAGAACTGAGGCAAAGCAGCAGATGCTGATGGCCTACTCTTAGATACAACTGGGACAGCATCTTAGGACTGAGATTACTTAACAAAACTTTCATGACACCTGTCCACATGATACCTGGCTCTAATGCTGCTATTAACTACTCAGAGGCAGAAGCAGTACATTTCCTGAACAGACGAGACAGAAATCCATTACAAAATCCTGGCTTCTGTTTTTAGCAATAGTTATGAGATTGCAGCTCTTTTCAAGCAAAGCTTTTCCATTTTGGGAGAAATATTACTGCAGCAGAATCAACTTTCTCTGGCTTTGATGCAAAAGACGCTCTTAGTTCAGTCTCAAAGTTCTGTGGCTCTCAGGCAAATATAAGTGGCAAGACATTTTCTGTAGTGAAGCAGACACTAAAATATAAGGATAGAGAATGAAAGAAAAAATAGTGTGCTGATAATGAGAAGTATTCAAAGTGATCCATATGCATATCTGTGAAATCTTAGAAGGGACACTTCAAGCCTCCTCTGCTGGTAATCATCAGTAAGCACAATGATGCTTTGTACATGACATACTGAAGGTCACCTCAGGTTTACATACACCATCTCAAGTTCCCCCTGTAGTGTCATCTAGAGAAGTTGTTTTTACTTACTCATCTGAAAGAAAATACAGCTTTTCCTCTGAAGATACAATATGGAAGTTGTAGTGGTACAATCGGGGGACTAATTGCATATCATTTGTAGGATCCTGCTAAAATAGTTCAGATAGGAGAGAGAGGAAAATGAATCAAACTAGGAATGAGCAGGTCATAACTGCAGTTGATCAGCTAAATCTCCATCATTTGTTATTCCATCAATCAGACATAATCTGCAAATGTGGACATGTTCTAAGGCAAAGCACAGACAAAAATAAACAGTCAATGAGGTGTATGCAACCAAAATGCAACTTAAACTGTAATGACACTTTAAATCATCTCCAACATGGGCATTACTAATTTAAAACATGTTTTGAAACTATTGAAGCCAGAAAACAGTAAAGAAATTTACTTGAACATCCAGACCTAGAATATAGGATCTCTTGACTAGGTCCAAATCCAAGACCCCTAACTACTGTGACCTCTAGATTTCAAGAGCAGTTTGAAGATATCTTGTGGTTTCTGTGTCCAAGTTGCCTTTGCTAGAGAAAGCAATGGAATAGTTTGTACTGGGTGGACAAACCAGATGATCCACGAGGCCTTATCGTTATCTTTTTTCTGTATTAAAAGTACCTACTAAGCTCATTCAATACCTGTTTGGGAAGGCAAGTTATTAAGTCTGGAAAAGCAAGAGTAAGCACCCAGGTCCATGTCTCCCCAGTTGCCACATAGGCCCCCAGGGGACACCACAAGGGGATTAGCATGTGCAGTCATAGTCAAATATCCAACTGTGGGAGCTGAAGAACAGTTCTTCTTGATAATGTTTTTACTGTATCACACTGTTCCTTCATATGCTCTGGTCTTCTCCAGAATAGGAATTATCAAATCACTGCAAAAAAAGGCAATTTGACTATTAATTCCATCTTGTCAAAAACGTAATCTGCCAGCTCTTGTAGGCATTACAATAAATTGTACAGGCACCCTGTACAATTTATTACCATGGCACCACCTGAAGGATTACAGGATGCCAACTGTCACTGCTCATTATGCAGCATCTAACTCAGCACATAAAGACTTCCTGCAATGTTCCTGAAAGCTAGGGGAGATAACAGTAACTTTAAAAAGCACATGTCTATGAGATTTTGCTCTTTGTTTAATATACAGTTGACAGTCAAATACATTCTATTCTAATCATCCAGTCCCTAAGGAAATAAAACTGCAAATATTTTTCACAAAGCATTGTCAAGAAGGTCCCATTTTCACCTGTAGGCTCAGGAATCATTGGCAGTCAGAATACTTAGTAGCTTTGGTGAGCACAAGAATTTCCAGAAGAATTCAATCTAATGCCTAGGACTTCCTAATCTAAAACAAAAAGCTAAAAATGGCCCCATAATACTGCAAAAGAACCTGTCAATTTTCTGCTTTAGGACCTAACACGAGGGAAGGATTTTAATGTAAAATCCCTAGAAAAAGCGGTCTTTAGAAAAATCAGGTAATATAGCTACTGGGACACCCTGAGTCATACTTGAGCAGGAGATATATTGTTGGATGAATCATCAGATTAGTCTGATGGCGTAGCTTGAAATAAAGCAGTTTGGACAAATGCTTTAATAAGAGATCACCAGGAACTGAGCAACCTCACCAATGGATGTTGGGTGAGAACTTACCTGGAACCCTCTTTGTAGGAATTTCCATCTTTTAAAGAAAGCACACTCTAGACAGATATTCCTTGAAAACCTGTCTGTTAACCTTTTAAATTTTTCATGTCAGTAATTATATCCATGACGTACTTTCCTCACTCGGCACTAAAGTAAACCAGCAAAACCTTGCATCAAAGTCTACAGCTACTTCTTATCTCTAGAGTCTGAGAACTTGTTTGCTCACACTCAGGGTCCAAGACCATACTCAGGGTCCAGCAGAGCATTGTGAGGCCTCTTCACTACAGATATAGTGCCTAGCAGGTTGGCTACTCACCAGAAATATGCTGGGCTTGTCACTGCACCATCCCAGCAGACACAGAGCCTGGGTTTGGGTATTTAGTACATCTGTGAGTGGGAGGACAGATCATGCTCATTTGCATTAAACTGACCTCACATTTTCTGCATTTCCTTGCCTGAAACAATTCACACTATTAATGATAGTGTAACTGGAATAGAACTGGTTTTGGAGCTACTGGAAAGCACATTTATTTCCTCTTGAAGAGACAGTTTCTGAAGATACTGTGGTCTTCGTCTGACAGCATTAACTTGAACCATTCAAATTGTTGTTATAAATGATCATGAGCCAATCCAAAATCCAAAGATTTATTTAGCAATTTCAAAAATCAATTTTGAAACTCCATGATAAATCCGGACAACATTGATCGAATGCTGGGTGGACAACCAGGACAGCAGCAAAGGTGCCTGTCCATTGAAAAGTCAAAATATTCATGTATTCTTTCCTCTCTGAGTGAGGTTTTGAAAGGATTTTCTGTTGAATTGAAAAGATGTCCCAAAAGATTTACTAGATCTTCTTTTGGGGCACTTGAACTCATCCACTAGATTTTCCATCTCGATCGGTATCACATTCTTGAGTAGCTGTGAAAGTACGGCCCGCCCTTGATTAATGGGCCATCTCCAGGTTATCTCCTCTGTTTATGTTGCAAATTTCGTGGTGGCACTGCTGGACAAAGGACTTTGGAATTTTGGAGATGCCCTCGGGCTGCCTCCAAGAATCCAGGTTTTTAGATACAATGTATAATTTTTCCACGTACAATTTTAATACGTGAATTTATACACTGCATCTATTACAGTTATTGCTAAAAAATGTGTAAATATACAACAGATGACCCACCAATGGTCACTGCACTGCTCACGTAGCAGTGTTTTCCAGAGTTCTTTTCTGACAGAAAAAAACCACTTAACAGTACTGTTTTTGTAGTTCTGTTGGTATGAAAGGTGAGGTTTTCATTAGTTGGAGTTTTGTTATTGGTTTGTTTTGATTTTCTTTTCTAGCTACAGCTTCTGATTGAATAAAAGCAAAAAACCTTTCAGAGACAAAAGCCTTTAGGTAAAACACCCTTTAACCAGCCCATCCATCTATGCCCATTTTCACCCAGATATTTCAAAGTGGGTGAGATGTTCACTATCACACTTCAGCTGTTAGTCCTGTCTCTGTGCTCTATTTCTTACCTTTAATCCTGCTGTTTACCTCCTGAGACATGTACTGATCTTCTTTGTCAGACTACAACACCTTACTCCCTTCACTGCTATACAATCTCTCTGGAAAAAATTCGTTGACTTTAATGCCACTGGTGGTCCTGGTCATTCTCCACTTGCTCTGGTCTTTCCAGGTACTCCAACCTCCCCATGCCCTCCCAGACTTTTGGGGGTTTTTTGCAATAATTTAAGCTGAATTCAGCGAAGTAGCAAGTGATGTGCGTTGCTGGAGAGCAAAGCTGTTTCTCTCATTACCTGTCTGACAAGTGCTGTGCATCTGGGACAGTGTCAGAGGGCTGCAGTCCTTCCTGGCAGGGTTCATGCATGGCTCATTCAGCCTCTGCTTCCCCCCAGAACTTGTCATTTCAGGGCCATTAGAAGTCCTGGACGAATTGAGAGAAGTTCCATCATTCAAAGCGAAGGTCACTCGTCTCCAGCTGTCAGCAATTCTCCATGCTCCACTACCCAGCAGCAAGGCAACTATCATTTGGCTGATGGACACAGTCAAAATTCCCCTGGTATTTCTACCCCTTTAAGACTTAGATTTATTTCTAGTAAAATGACTCCTCATCTTAAATCATGTGTCCATATTTTTAATTGTTATTTTTGGCAAGTAGTAACTTTTTCTATGAAACGTTTTTGAAAGAACACTTCAGAATAAAATTACTGAATACTTAAGATTTTTATAGGAACTAGTATGCAAAACTTTTTAATAAAAAATTCTGTGCAGTATCTCTTATTCTGAATGCTTCTAACAGAAACCTCCAAATATCGATGAAGAATGTAAAAAGGATTACTTTCATAGAAATTTAAAGTATTTGTCACTTTGTCTTTCCCAGTGTCAAAGGAGTCTTGAAAGATAATTTAAGTAAATTACTTTATAATCTGTAACAAGGACACACTATTCCACTGTTTTCACCCTTTTCAGACCAGTGCCTTTTCTTACCTGTGCATGTTTCTAAGCTTGATTTCTCTATACATCAGGTAAAAAAAAATGCAAAATGTGTGCGTGTATATATATATATATATATGCATTCTGAGAAGATACTGAAAATAGAAAATGCAGTTTCTTCCAACTCAATCAGAAGACACTTCATAAAGAAACAAAGATGGAGTCACAAGCTTCTACCTTCTGGCATGGGTATCTATCACACAGCTTTCTCCCAGCTTCTATCTGAGTTAAATATACCACAGTATTGGAGAAACCCTGATCTCTTTATTCCTCATATCTTCCAGGAAACACACCATTTACCCCTTGTACTTTACCACAATACCATAATAAAACCCAGTTTCATATGGCCTATGATGTACAACAGAGGCCAGATCCCTCCTTGCTACTGAGCTGCTTCCTGGCTAGTTCCCCCTGCCCACACTGCTGTTTTAACAAAAAAAAAAAAAAAGTTCTTTTGAAGTTTCATGGTTTATTTTGCCTTTATTTTCCCCCAAAAGTATACTCATCTACCCACACAACCCCATCATTTCTACTGTAAAATTCAGTTTTCTTAAAGACCTTAGCCCCATTAAAAAAAAA
>VXBN01002508.1:2447984-2474408 GCA_013397395.1 Sinosuthora webbiana | reverse complement strand
AATTAAAAAAAATAAAAAAAATTCCTTCCCAACATAACTAGAATTTTCTAATTCTAGCTGTCTTGACAGGATGCGACAGGTCTCAGTCTGTCTCCAGTGTTCCACAATCTCCTTTCCTTTCTCTTAAAGACCAACTTGTCATGTCTATTTGCCCTTTAGCTTCCCCTGCCACCCAGCTTTCCTAAGCATAACCACACCCCTATGAAGATACGGGAGGGAGGCAGATTCACATTGCGCTGCCTCTCTCTGGGTGCCAACGACTCTGAGAGTGGTTGCTAACTGCAGCCAGCTGTGCACATCCCTCTTTGCCCTCCTGCCAGTGGCAGGATGCTGTCACACCCCACACACTGCCTGATCCTCTGACAGGGACGCGGCTCGAGGCTCCTGACAGCCCCGATGTCTCCCTGCCTGCACAGGGTTAACTTCTGGCTGCTGGGAACTCAGCGACCAGGCACCATCCTTAGTAATATGAAACCCCTCAAGGACCCCAGTCCTTCCTGCTCCTTACAGCACTTGCAAAAGCTTCACATAATCTGCTTACTGAACACTGTCTCCAAAGGGCTTTTGGGAGCTGGGAGTAGAAGCATTTTAAAAGGGTCATCAAATAAGAAGTTACTGGCTTGAAAAGAATAAGCCCTGTCCTGTTGCTCAGCTTCATCTTGCTATCTTCCTTGACTGCTCTGCAGGAAAGCTATTTAAACTCCACTTAGCACATAATATAGTCATACTTATTTTTCAGTGGACACACAAAGTGTTCTGTAATGTTAAATTTAACACAAGCCATTTTTTTTCCTAAAGCAAACATCCTAGGAGGGCATTGGAGCTCTCGTCAGACCAAATTCATCATTCATACCAAAAAGGACTATATGCCTTCCTGCAGTAAACTCTTAGAGCTTCCCTCTCTCACTGGTTCCTAATTCAGCACCTAAGCCTGGCAGAAAAGATGATCTTGACATGGCATGTATTGGCCAGCATAGCCTAAACAGCTTTTTTTGTACCTGGAATAGATGTGACTCTGAACTCTGCCCCATGGAAAAACCCCTCTTTGGTGAAGACCCACATCACTGAAGGGAACTGCTCTGTGAAGGGCCTGATGGACATCTGATGTGCGGAATAAAGATGTTCAATGAAAAAAAAAAAAAAACCTGGAAGACCAGGCTGGAGGGGATGGAAGTATGTGCCATGGTCTTTGATTGTTCCTAGCAGACAAATAATTCTGCCATCTAGAGACAAGGGTATTATTGTGCCCTCAGGACCAAATAGACTGACGCACTTTATCCCGAAAAACATGCATTAAAGTCAATGGGACATCAGATCGAGAGGCCTAGGAGTAGGTGGAAGAAAATCCAGCAAGGGGGATAATTTTTGTTCTGGCTGAGAAAATTAATAACTTGGATAAGCTGCAGCAGGGGAGGTGAAAATAGAGAGGTTATGGTAAAGCTTTATCCAGGTCACTAGGAAACAAAATAGACCTGAAGAATTTTTCTTTTCCTCACAGGAGAGTGTTTGAGGATGGAAGGGTGCAGAAGCAGAGAAGCTACAGTTTACAACCAGAACTATACTGACAAAGTCCATGCTAATCAGAAGAGAAATATAAAATAGGGGTATAACTTGCTTAGAATCAGTACAGCAGTAAAAATCTTACCCAATTAGAGTACAGAAGGAAAAGGACACTGAATCTCAACAAAGTGGAATTCTCAGTAGAAAAGCAATACTTTTTGCCATTTTTGCATTTAGAAGGTGAAGTTCTCTACCTCAAGATATCATAAATACCTTACAAGTTTCTGGGAAGAATTAGAGTTCCATGTAAAAGGAACACCCAAGAGCTTCACTCAAGTATAATGTCCCACATATTTATATAGAGGTTTGATTTAGGATGTACAGATGTATAGATAATATGTATCAATCCTAGATATATCCCTGCATCTTATATAACATGAATTTTGGAAGAATATAAGGCTTCATCCCTCAGAAAATCAGGTAACTACTCATTTAAGGGAAAGGATATTTTCTGTCTCAGTTAATTTTTTATTTTATTTTTTTTTCACAATAAAATATATTAAGGAGTGTTTTCAATGCTTGTTTAGTTTTCACTTAATAACTGAAAGGGCTCAGAAGCTAGAAGTTATCTAGGTATGTGAGGACCCCATCTGTCGCCCCAACTTTGCCTGCTTTTCAGAGTTTGCATTTTGTTCTCACGCAGCTTCAAGAAAACAATGTATATTTTTAGAATTTATCTTTTTGTTTACATATTTCTCCTCTGGGAGGAGAAAGGTGACTGATGGTGGTCTTCACCAACGAGGTCAAAGAGGTGGCAACCTATGTAGCCAATCTTATGCCTTCTGATGATTTTGTATATAAGATGGAGTCAGAAAATTAAATATAGAACTTTCCTGCTGACCTTCCTGCTGCCTGCCTCATTCTTTCTTGTCCCAAAGTGTGACAATTGGTGGCCCCGACGTGTGGTCAATTGGTGACCCCGAAGTGTTCACCCATCCTATTGGTAGAGCGGAAATGCATGGACGGTGATGGTACAAAAAACACAGATGTCCAGTTAAGGGAGGCTGTTTCAAATAAATGACAATCAGTTTTGAATACTTCCTGTGGAAAACCCCTAAAGAATTAAAAAACAAAACAAAACTTTTATAGTGTTTCTGACCTTATTTCAGCCAGGACAGAGTTAACTTTTTTTTTATTATTGCCAGAAGGCTATGGCCAAGACCCTAATGCTATTTGACACTACCCCATGACATTGCCAGGGTGGGGGAAAGGAATCCATCAATACTGGCTCATTATCGAGAGCTGTGCAAATAATTTCTTCATCTTATACCTTTTATAATTAATACTGTTCCTGTTCATTTTCTTATCTCTTTGCTGCTTCCAGTATTTTTTTTTTATCATAACCAGTGGGTCACCTTTGCCTCCAGTCTTCAAGTCCATCTCACTGCAGTGGAAGAAGGGAGAGGAGAAATGGAGTGGGGGAGAGGGAAAGAAGCAGAGGAAATGTGGTTTTGGAGGTCCTCAATGGGAGCACTGAATTAAGGAATACCATTCCTAAACCATGACACTGATCCCTTTTATCATATTTAGTAGAAACAAGTCTTTGTTTTAGACTTCCATTAGACAGAGGAAGAAAAATCAACAGGGAGAGTATAGACTGGCAGACTCTCTAAGTTTCCTAAGTGAGGGAGAGATATTGCAACTAACCACAGGTATTTTTAACTGAGTTCATTTCAACCATCTTTGGTCTCATTTAACTTAAAAAACCACATTGTATAGGTACTAAAAATGTACACAGAGTGATTTTCAAGCCTTAGGAACAAATATTTAAACAAGCAGAGCTGTTTACTCATAACCAAATGCCAAATATCAAGTATTCCACCTGGGAGTAACTGATACATTTACACAAAAGAAAAATTGAAAACATATTATTGAATATTGCACAGGAGAAAGGATTGTATTTGTTTGGCACACCATCTCCTACGAGGGCACACTAGAGCAGCGTCATCCAGTTTTGCCTGTACCTTACCAGTACTGTATCAAAATTACGGACTTCTTTTGTCCTTTCACTGTCTCTTACCACCAAGACCACACAGTACTTTGTCAGTAGTCAAAGTTTGAAGTTCCTTTCCCCCTTCTTTTTCCCCAGGATGATATAAGTAGAACACTTTCCAAATTGTTTTTAAATTAGTTAGTCTGTTCATTTGAAAAGGAAAAATCTTGTAATGGAATAATCAGGGGCTGTGTTTTGCATAACAATGGACACTCTCAATATGCAAAACATGCACAAAAGATTAGTTGCTAGAAGCACCAGTACCTGCTGTATAGCTTGTACACACAGCTACTTTTGCCCTCCAGCTGCCAATGCAGCCCTCATGCCAGTACAGTTCATCAAACCCTAACGCAGTAAATTACAAAATATTCATAATACCCAGCAAAGGCTGGTGTGCCAGTGGCCACTGACAAAATGCACAAGACACCAGCAAAGTGTAATTTGTCATTAATGGACACAGCTTGATAGAATTCATGGCCAGCTTAAGGAACTTAATTCAGAACAAATTCATTCACATAAATATGACAGTCAAGGAAGGCAATCACTCCTGTGCCAAGTGAAGAATAAAAAGACTATTTAAATATGAATTCCTATGAATGATTTTAGTTTGGCTTAGCTTTGCAGAATAAAAACCTGTTTATGCACTGAAAAGAATTACATCAGGAGAGGCAGTCTCTTCAAAATGGCATTTATTTGACATGCCCATACAATGAACTTGGGAAAATATTTTCAGAGAAGAGAGAAGCTCATTGCTTTTACCCTGAGAATGCTGTTTAAAAAATTCAGTTACCAACTCTTGTCATGATAGTTGGTATCTTAGTTCCTCATCCTTAATAAAAATAGCATAATAGTACATACCACAGAGAAATATCTCAAGTCTGAGAATGTGCTCAGTTATTGCCACTATGAGGTACCTGAAACAGAAGGTTCATTCCTGCTTTTAACACTTTGGGCCACATTCATGACCCTGACAAGACTGTAGATCATCACTGCTGTTGGACCTGTTCCCACAGAGAAAGAGTATTTTTTCAAGATGTATTTCAGATTAACACCATCTGGTACCAGCAAACCACCCAGCACTGCTAAATTCCTTCCTTTAAAAGTATTAACATGTTTTCTTCTGTTATACATACATTTTTCTCCAAACACCACCACTTATTTTTGGGATGATTTAAGCTTGAGAACTAAATTAGTTCTAATGTATTTTGACGCTTTGACACATCATCAAATGCCACAGGGTTGTCTTTGATCAGTGAAGAGAATCACCAAGTTGCATAACCATCCCATTCCTGTTTCTTCTTCCAGGCAGAAGATCATACCTTACAGGTTGTGTGTAAGAAACGCTGGTAATATTGAAAATGTAAACGTATTTGCAGAGTCCAAGATGTGCACAGCCTTTCATTTTGCACAGGGAAAGGCAAAGAAGATGTTCAATCAGGCTCAGGAAATTTGCCAAAATATGCATCAATATCCCCACATCTGAATTACTGTAAAAAAACATGCATCTGTTTTGGAAACACCAGGCACTGGTCTTCCTTAGGTCAAAGGTGTGGGGCAGTAAAGTGACAACAGCTCATCTGCAAATAGCAGTTCCTAAGTTGCATGGTTGCAGGCTGATGCCAAGTGTAATTAAGACGAGCCTTCTAATTTACATTACCATGGCTAGCAGATGCATATGTTGGCCACAAGGATGTCCAAACCTGGAAAGCAGTGTTAAAGTTATTTGTAAGTAACCCACCAGCACAGTGGTGTTTGAAGAAGCACCAGTAAAAAGCAGAAGGGAAGAGATGGGAAACAGTGTTCAGCTTAAACAACAACCAATACAGTACTTCAAACATGACAGCTGATTTTTGAAAAACTAATAGGTAAGTACAAAAAAGTTGAGGATCCAATGGATACAAAATTTTGTATTGCATGAGATCTTAGAAATAAGGTATCAATTTATAAGTATTCCAATACCTGTGGAGAAGTTTGTTCATTCTCTTGCCTTATAGATTATCAATTGGTCTTTTGGTTCATCTGCAAAATCCTACCTGCAACTGACAGTTTAATTTTCAGTTCAATCTCTTGTTAACCACTCAGGAAAGTGAGTTACCAAATATCCAGCAAGTCAAAAAAACTAACAGGCAAAAAGAGGCCAAAAATATTAGTCTAAACACTTCTTTAGATAAATATCTACATGTATGTTATCTGTCTATACATTGCTATAGAATCAGTGACAGATTTGGAAATTTTACCTAAATAAAAACAGGAGTTCACCTGCAGCAAATACGTCTACAACTAACACTTGGGTGATTTGTGCTCCACAGGGCTATGATAAATATACTAAATGACTAATTCTGTCTCTTTCTTTCTCCTAAGCCTCTTTCCTCAATTTCCTATGGACATCCATTACAAGGATGACAGTGAATATGTTTTCTCATAAAGAAAACTGAGAAGTTTATATATATCTGCAGCCTACTTGAAAAAGTTTATATTTGCCATGTATGAAATGCTATTCTGTAAGGATTAAGTTTTAATTATGTGTCTAGTTATATAAGTGGAACTCACACAAAACTTCTCTTGACTGCCACTTCCTGTCAATATTACATTTCAGGATCTTACTCTGAAGGCTGTAAGAGAATGGGAAAAAGGATTATCCAGTTTTGTCCCTGACTATTGACATTTTATGCCATAACCTTTTGCATTTCTCCTAACCCTTGCAAAACACACATCACCTCCCGAAATTACTAAAATGGGAAAAAAAAAGAAGAAATCAAAAATTTAATGATGCTTGCAAGGCACTTTGATGTTCTTCAGTGGAAAAGGCTATAATGTAAATTTCTACAATGAAAAACTACAGTGCAACTAGCCCAAAAGGTTCCAAGTCACACAATTATCCAGTAGAAAGGAGGAAAAATATCTTAGCCAGAAGACCTAAGGTAATGCCATGTATGGAGTGCGGCATGGGGTGACATCAGAAGTTCACCTCAGCTTCCTATTCTGTTGTCCAAATTCAGTCCAGAGCTACCAGACACAGCTCAGATCATACCAACAAGGACATCAACTTGCCAGGTGCTACCACTTGCCCAAGTTATTTCAAAAGGTCTCTTCCCCTGAATCAACACAGCAACTTCTTTAATTACATGGGCAATCTCAGCTTCCTCTGAGGACAAAACCATAGAAGTATTTCCCGTGCAACAAAGAGATCGGGTACTCAACCTCTTGGAAACAAGGGAAACAGAATAAAATTAACCCAGTTTAACTGTTTATTTGGGAGGGGGAGCTGGGAGGGGATTCCGTCTTCTGAGCCTAAAACCTTTTGATTATCTAAGCTTGTAAAAAGCGCCCACATGACTGAGGTGAAGGACAGGAGTCCTGATGCAAAAGAATGGCTAGAGAGAATCTTTCTGTAAAATATAAAATGGATCTGTACCAAGCAATAAACTAGAGAATCTGGCATAAAGAGCAGGAAACCTTAAGGAGTGTGATAAATTCTTTTCTTTTACTTTTTCCTTGATTAAGTCTGACTCTTAATGCATAAAAAAGGATAAGTAATTTCTTTCCCTTTTAAGCTCTTTTACTCTTTGATACATCCATGTTCCATCTGCCTAAATAGTCTATGAACAATTAATTAATATACTAGCTTCACCTAAAGAGATAATTTCAGTTTTCAGAGAGATTTTGGAAAAATATTACCTCCAGAAGCCTTGTAAGCTGTTTTGGTAAAAGCAGTCACTAAGAATGAAGTAAAAAACATGGCATGAGACTTTTTTCTCTCTCTAAGGCTCATGTAATCTAGAAAGGGAAAAACCCCTGTTGGAATTTTGGAAACTGAAAATTTCAGGCTTTCTGTGCTAAAAGGCACTGACCCTCAAGTAAGCACTGCATTTGACTTGAGGCTGTGGAATAGGCTTCTGAAATTGAGTGATAGCGGTGGGGTTGTGGGTGTGTAGTTTGAATAGAGCTGTGCGAATCACAGGGTGAAAAACTTAGAATCTGGGATTTTAGTACATAGTAATATATGTAGGGCAATATGGAGGATTTAGGGCATTGTCTAAGTCCTTCTTCACCTTCTTCTTCTTGGTTTCAGGTGTTTTTTTCTAATTGGGTGAAGAAGGTCCACATTTCGGACCTTGTGTGGTTAATTGTTGGGTTAAAAGTATAAATAATATAGGTGTCACCTCATTATTGGGTGATTAGCGCTTAAATAACCTTGGAAAGAGTTAGGGGCACCCATTTACCTCCATCTTCTAACTTGCTCACAACTCGTGAGACTGTAATATAGATAAGAATTAATAAACACTGAGCCCAAACACAAAACTGTGACTCTCATGGGTTAATCCTGGCTCTAACACAAAGAAAAGACAAAAACCACACAAACCCCAACACTGTTCTACTAAATCAGCTGACAGAAGTGCAATCCCCCTTTAGCAAGAGGAGCAGTGTTACAGTATAAAGCCTCTGTGCAAACGCTCTATTTATTTTGCTCTTACCACATTTTTTCCTTCTACTGTCTTCTTATGTCTTCCTTAAATTATTCTGATATCCCAGCTTTCAATCCTTAGGAATGATACTTATATGAAAAGTGACAACAACAAGAATATGGACATCTTGCCAAGAATTGCAACTCCTCAGCAGGGGATATGTTTTTCAACGAGGACAAAAAAAAAGTAAGAAGAATGCAACAGCAAACTCCTGTCAGTACTTCAGTCTGAGTTGTAAAGTAGGTTTTTGCTAGATCCCAGCAGAGTCAGTTCACCACCTCCCCTCATCCCTGAGCTGTAGGACTTTAATTGGAAAAGTTCACAAAAAATACAGGTATTTTTCAGTCTTGTTTGAGCTTTCATCTCTGACAGCTTGTATTTCACCCCAGTACAATCCTACCATCTCATTTAAAATGTCCTAATGTGCTGTTCCTGGAGGTTTAGCAGTACCAGCTGGAAGGTTCTTCAATCTCCTCCTGGACAATTTTATTCATTAAGAAAACAATCATGTCCAGTTGTGGATGTTGGCTTATCTTGACCATTTCACTTACATATGCACAGTGACAAAGGTTCAGAAAAAGAGGATATTCTTTCACAGGAAGCTGGGCACAGGTAGTCATGAGGCCTCTAACCCTGCATCAAGACTAAGAATCCAAGGGGACTGGCATGACACTGGAATTACAGGCAGTGCAAGGGCTGAACAAGCAAAAAAAAAAGCAAATGGATGTTTCTTTTAGTGCACCAGTTGTCTTCCCTGCAAGAGCTAAGGAGACAGAGGTGGCTTTAGGTCACCTTTTCAATTCCTCAGTCTTTGACTAGCACAAGGATGGGCAGTTTTCCAAATCAGATTAAAGAGGCTATACATAAAACTCTGCTAAATTTTAGCTTGGGTTCAGCAGTCATGGAAGCAATTGCTGACTACACTCCAAGTACAAGCCAAAAAACCTCTCATCTGAATCCAAATTTCCCTGAAGCTTAAAGGTGCTTAGATTCAGCTTTCTGGGTCACTTCCAATGTTCAACTCCTTTGTTTATTTTCTATAGGCTATTAAGGCTCTGTTAGACAAGGAATTTAGAACAGCAAGTAACAGCACAACCTTCCCTGGAGTACTGTGTGTAATGGCCACGTCATCCAAATAAGACATCTCTTAACTAGAAGAAATTGAGAATGGGGATCAAAATGAGCAGCTGCTTAGGAAAAGCAACTATCATCCAGTAAAAATAGAAAATACTTGGACTGGGAAACTAGCTACAAAAAGGAAAGAATTGATAGAACAGAGCACTCACTGAAGAAAAAGGCCTGGGAGCATCCTGTCTCCCAGGGTTTGGACAAAGGAAGCTGAAAGGTGGGAAAAGAGAAAGGAGCATCAGTCATGCATTGTGAAATCAGGCTGGGGAACTCATGCCAAGATTCACACTGGATTCAAAGAGGAAATTTAGCATGGAAAATATTACCTGGGAATATTTTCTGGGAAATAGCTGAATTTTAAAGGAAGTGTAGAAGAAAGAAGGGAAAAATAATTGCAAAAGATTAAATCTGTTTCTTTCAGGCTAAAGTTACTTTCTGAACATTGAGGAAAGCACAAGATTATATCACATCTCCATAGTTTCCGGAGAAACTTCTAGTTTCAATTTACCCAAAAATCTTGGTGCTGCCCAGCATCAGAGCAGATACATTGGAACAAGTGGATGCTACAGTCCACTTACTGAAAATTTACAACTGATCAGAGACCAGGGAAAACAAGAAATGTCTTCCAACATGAGTTTAGAAGCTTGCAGATTGTTGCAGTATAAGCATGGTTGTATTAAACTTACAGGCTTTGTCCTCGCATCTTGCAGTGTCATTTCTTTTTACACTGATGCTGCCTGCATGGAACAGTGTGCACAGCCGCAGAAAAAGCTTGGCATCTTAAACGTGTCCAGAAACTCCTGCACACTGCTCTCTATGACTGAACAGTCATATCTCAGCTAGCAATTAGAAATTGAATGAAGTGGAAAGAAAGCCTTTAGAGACAGTGACCCCCAGCCAAAGGCAGAGAAACTCTCAAATCGTCCTGGAAAGAGAAGCCCTGCACAGCTGGAGACGCCTCCTGAGGAACAGCTGGCCAAAACTCAGCCAAGAGCTACAACCTCTTATGTACAGCTCCTTGAGGCACTTTAGAGGCATTCTTCAGCATCTTAGTATTTACCTTACATAGTCATACACAAATTTACAACTACTTGGAAGCCTTTGGCCCCATATAGCTACCTCTGAACTGCTCAGGCAAATTTGCATTTACTCTACCGACCTCGAGTCTCTTCAACTCACCTCTGTGTTCTACCAGACCTCTGTCACATATAAGATTGCTCTACCTTTACTTCAGTGGTAGTGAGATACAAACTGATCAGGACAGGCATTTGAGATCCACATTAACAGATCAAAACTACTTTATAATTTTTTTTTCCAGAAAACCATTTTATGGTTTACATGTTTGAATAGTGCTTTTACATATTTTCTTTACAGATTTTATAAAATAATTAGCTATTCTTGTTATTTTTTATTTCAAAATATTGCTACAAAAATTATCTAATTCTAAAAAGTTCCTCATTAACAATGCTTTTTTCATTGTAAAATGCTTCTTAATTATTTTTTCCAAATTACTGGTTTTGATCTCTTCCAGGTAAGAAATGGTAATACAAGATAGATACTAGCAAAAGGTTTACATAGCAGCAACTCGACAAATTTCTCCCACACAATGACTCTGATTTTTTTTTTTCCCTAAAAATAACTTGTACAAATGAGATCAGATCCATTTCTGGAGTGACCTTACCAGACTCGCTATGACCCTTATGCTCAATCTGACTGAATTGCATCTGGCTGTTGGGTGCCTTTGTATTCATCAAAACTGTGCTTGAGCAAAAACTTGCCAAGGAATGGATATAGATGAAGTTTACAGATGCCCAAGACAACACTGGCATTTGAATAATTTCAGTTATACACCCCTCAACATAACACCTTTTTGTCCACACTAATACAGTTTAGTTTTCCTTTGAAAAATCCCTAGATTATTTAAATTTCTTTACCTAAACCATTCACTCTTCAATTTCCCTGAATGGCCTCTTTCAATCATGGGCCACCCTGGAAAAAAGATTTTACTGTGTTTTTGATCAAGAGGCCAGTAGCTTTAGGTTACTTTCATGAGCAGCACTCATTTAAAAAGATCCACCAGCAACTCAGCAGCACAGTAAAGACAGATAGTGGAGACAAAGTGTCCTGGACATAGCTCTTGGATTAGTCCTCATAGTGCTGAACCATAGTCCTCATAGTCCTCCTCATGCTGCTGAACCTTTGGAGATCAAAGTTACGTGATGTTCCAAAAATAAAGATTAGAATAACCACTGTGCTGCTGTACTCCAGTACACATGGAGGGCATTAGCTCAGACATCCCCAAGAATATTTTAGTACAAATAACAACCAAGGAATTATACCAGATAATACATTCTTTTTCAACCACATCTGGCAGTGTATTGGTTCTTAAACATCAGTGACATCAGATGAACCCAGATATACGAGTAGGTTGTCATTCCCTCTTCTGTATTTTATTTCCAAAGCAAGGGGACCAGCAAACCCTTGCAGACTCACTGTCAAACTGGGCAGGTGTAAACAAGGGCAAGGTAACATGAAGAGGCAGTGTGTTCAGAATATCCCATTTACCTAACATCTGTCGCAGAGAGGGGAAATGGTTTGCATTTATCTGGCTGAAGATGAAGGTCAAAACACCACAAGGCTCTAAGACATTTAGTGAAGTGTTTTCTCTTTTTCTTTTTCTTTTTTCTAAGACAATTCTCCTGCAGAAGATAGAAAGGCACCTGGTTTTTCTGCATCTTTGATAAACATGGAAGGTTTTTTCTCTTTCCTTTGTCTTCTGCAGTGACAACTTTTGTTCCAGCCAAATATTTTCCCATCCTGGCCAGTGTCTGCTCCAACACTGTGCTTTCCAGATAAATGAGCTCTTCCTTCACATTAATCATCCCTAATGAGGCAGATATTCTTTCCATAAATTCACTCCCTCCTTAGTGCTTTTCGGATCCCGATATGGAGTTCTATCTTTGCAACCCCTTAGATAGAGAGCGGCCATTTGGTCAGATCATGAATTTTATTTGATGCTTTGTTAAATGAGACTCAGGGAGAGGACTGGAAAGATGTGGTAGTGCCCAGGGGGAGTAAAAGATCACTTTATGCTTTCAAGAATTACAATACCAAATCACATCTCTTCTTGCTTTAGGATAGGTGCAATGAACTGTGTTGTACTGTTGTTGCACATCATCCTTTAGAGAGAAAAAAGGCTACTTGCCATCCTTTCACTGTTTGTAGTCCTAAAGACACTTTCATACAAGGGTTAGCTTTCACAAATACAGGCATCAACCCTCTTCAGTTATTATTTGGTACCCTGCACTTGACCTCCTCCATAAATAAAGAGGGCTGGCAGCTTGAGCTGGTACTCTGCATGGCAGCTCTCTAAAAGTTGTGCCTGCTTAGGCAGGGCAGGAGGAAAGAAAAATTTCAAGTCCTGTACACATATGTGAATGGCCACACATCAAGGCCAAAATTACGAGGGGAGTTTTGTCCTTGACTATTCTGGACCTGCAAATGTCTGTGATCTCAAATAATGCTACACAGACAGCATCTCACAAAGACAGGTTTAGCCTTGGTCTCTGTGATGCTGGACATTTCAAGGTCCTTTATAAGAAATAATGAATAATAAAAAAAAATAAAAAAAATCATTCATTTGAAATGCTGAATATTCTTAAGAAAAAAACTGTTTTAGAACCATTGAATGACCTCCAAGATCATTAAATCTAACTCTTGACCAAACATGGCCCACTAAGCCATATCAAAAAATATTACCTCTATTAATTTTTTTTAACATTTCCAGGGATAAAAAATCCTTCACTTTCCTGGGGAGTCTGTTCCACTGTTTAAACACTCTTTCAATGAAGAAACTTTTCCTAATATCCAACCTGAAATTCACTGGCACAACTTGAGGACATTTTCCCTTGTCCTATCAGTAGCTGCCTGGGAGAAGAAGCTGACCCCCGTCTGTCACAATCTCCTTTCACGCACTTGCAGAGATCATTAAGGTCTCCCCTCAGCTTCCTTTTTCCAGGCTAAACAACCCCAGGTCCCTCATGTACTTCTCATAATACTTGGATTCCAAATCTTTCAGCAGCTCCTCTGTCCTTCTCTGGACACTCCAGTCCCTCAATGTCTTTCTCGTAGTGATTGACCCAGAACTGGACGCAGCACTCGAGGTGTGGCCTCACCAGTGCTGAGTTCAGAGGGACAATCACTAACCCTGCTCCTGCTGGCCACACTACTTTTGGTACAGGCCAGGGTGCCCTTGGCCTTCTTGACCACTCTGACACAAGCTGGCTCATGTTCAGCTGCTCTTGACCAGCATCCCCAGGTCCTTTTGTGCTGGGCAGTTTATTTAGTCCCTCTCCATGTAGGTAATGTGTTGCTTTGAAATTCCTGAATCTGGCTCCATCCATAAGGTTTTAGGTAACTGGAGCTTTATTAAAGTTCTCCAGTGCAAGCTTTTTCTACAGTAGAATAATGAATCTTAGGTCCACCTGGAAACCATACCACTGGCTTCAATAGTAAATCTATCCCAAGTCTTCAGAAAATAGCTTTTCTGACTTAATATTGTAGCTATTCTTGGGGGACAGAGGGGAGGGAAGAGGGACCTGAAGTCATGCATAGAAATTTTTTTTTTCCCTAAGTCTCAAACCAATAGACACATCCGCTTCAATAATTGAACAATTTTTTTCCACTTTCTTTTAAGCAGAATCTCTGAGCCAAAGTAACAGAATCCAGTACAGACTCCTAAGATTTTTGGAAGCACTCAAAATATGAGAAAATAGCCCTTGGGGACAAAAACCTTGAAGGAGAAAAATCAAATGCTTTGTCTAACTTTCCACAGATCCTGATGTAACAACATAAACAGATTGCCTTGCTCTGTGAAAGAGGAAAGTTAAATCTCCATCTGGAGTACCATGAAGGCTTTGGAAATTCTAATGCCCTGGGGTTCACTAACCTCACTGACTTTGGGTGTAAATAATCCAAAGAGAAAAGAGTTTTCATGGAAGGAACACAACACAATAAAATCCATATTACAAATGGCAGGCAGCCAACTGCAAGAATGTAACCAACTTTTTGAATGCTGTTCCCACTGACCTGTGATACAAATACATCTTTTGCAATCCACCTTTAACATGGAAGTTTTGACTTTATCATCAGCCTGTGTAAGTAGGCAGCATAATCTGATACTTAGGCAGCTTTTAATGGAGGTGAATACTCAGAATCTTTTTTTGAATTCTGCATATAAAAATGGCCAGAGAACTTCCATTATAATTTCCATATTATATTATATATCGTAATTGTGTGAAGTCTACATATATAAAGTGCTCTCTAAACATTCCTTATACTTAGCCATAACCTCACTTTTAATAGAACAGTCTAGTCTAGGCTTAAAATGCTTTTGTAGTTTTGGGTGTAGCAGCGGGTAGGTTACAAGATTTGAGAGATTTTTCTCCTGCACTCTGAGTTTATCTACAGCAGAGGCCACACTCCCAATCCTTGCAGGATAGAAGCATTTTCTATGCAGCACAGACCTGGGGATTGCTATCTTTCCCTGCATGGCTTTTACCGTAGCATGAAATTCTGATTTAGGTGGGTGTATGTGAAAAGATAACTGAGCCTCTATTGTCTCTAAACATAGAGTCATTGCTACATTAATTTAACTAGCAGTGCTCCTGACAAATGGCTCACAATTCCACAGGAACATTTAAGAATTATTTCACTCTAAAAAAAATTAGGTTAATTAGACATCTGCTCTTCCCCTTGTTTATGATGCTTTGTTGTTCTGCTTTCTCATTGTTTCCCGAAGTATTGGCACACACAAATAACTTAACTTTCCTCTCTTGTGTTCTGCAATAGCTTCCCTCCAGGTTCAGCTTTGGTTTGCTCTTGGTCCAGTGCTCCTCCCTAATTGTTCTGCTTCATTTCTCTCTTCCATTTTTATCCATAACAGCTCATCATCCATGTATTTCTCTTGTCTCCACTCACCCAGGTAAGAAGCATGTCAGCAGTGCAGAGCACTGTGTAAATGTTACAGGGCTATATAAATGTTTTGGAAAAAAATCCTTTGGGGAAAAAGAGGAAAATTTTTCTCTGGCTGAATTTAAAAAAAAGATCTTGCAAACAAGATGAGATAAATTTGTTTGAATTTTCATCCTAATATTATGTCCTAAATTTATTTCCAGCACTCTCATCCTTTTAGAGGAGTACAATAACATCAGATCAGCATGATTCCACCTCCTTTTTAACAGAAAATCATCCATCTCTCTTATGTATCCATCCCAGCAGACCCAAGCACAACCTTGGGCTCACTTCAGCTTTGTCATGATAAGAGAAGATCAGAAAGGAGTACTCCAAGGTAATTTTGTCTCAAAAAAAAGTTGAGGGACTATCCTACCTCAAACTGAGCTTACAAATGAGCCTCCTTGAATCAAGGAAAGTATTTTAGAATCATTGAATGGTTTGGTTTGCAAGAGGACTGAAGGTCATGTAGTTTCAACCCCTCTGCCATAGTCAGGGACACCTTCCACTAGACGAGGCTGATCAGAGCCCCATCCAACCTGTCCTTGAACACTGCCAGGGATGGTGCTTCCAGACCTTCTCTGAGCAACCTGTTCCAGTAATATGTAATCTAAAACTACATTCAGTTTAAAGCCATTACCTCTTATCCTAACACTACATGCTTTGGTGAAAAGTCCCTCTCCAGCTCTCTTGTAGTCCCATTTAGGTACTGAAAGGTGCTATCAAGTCTCCCTGGATCCTTCTGTTGTCTCTTCTCTGTAGGAAGAGTCCCAGCTCCCTCAGCCTGTTTTCCTAGCAGAGGTGCCCCAGCTGTCTGATCATCTTTGTGGCCCTTCTCCATTCTCACTAAAACAGGTCTACACCCTTCTTATCTGGGATGCAAGACTTTACATGGGGTCTCACAAAGGCAGAGTTGAGGGGCAAAATAAATTCCCTCCCTCAACCTGCTGGTCACGCTGCTCTTGGTGCAGGCCAGCATGTACCTGGTTTTCTGTGCTGCAAGTGCACGCTGATGGGCCAAGCTGAGCTTCTTGCCAACCAACATCTCCAAGTATTCATCCTCAGGGCTACTCTCAATCCATTCTTCACAAAGCCTGTATTCATGCTTGGGATTGCCCTGATTCCAAGTGTAAAACTTTGGAATATAACAAAGCATTGTAATATTCTGGAATAATAACCGCATAACATAATAATAAGTCAAATTTAATATGATAACTAGGTTTCAAAGGCTTAGGAAGTCTCTTGAAGCATCACCAATGAAGGAGAAAGACTTGTATTACAGCCTCATACTTCTCTCCATAAATAAATCTACCTTGCACACTCTCCTGTATATGTGCTGTTCTGTGGATCAGTTAGCTTTTTTAGGAACCACATTACTAAAAAAAAGGAGAACAATTCCAATCACCTGTTTAGCATCCACAGCGTCTGACCATTTTCTCAAGCCTCAGACAAGTGTTTGATATGGTGAAGATGCAATGAAGAGAGGAATAATTGAATAGTTCCCAGATATTTTCTAGAAATGAAGCGTGGGACAGAGGAAGGCCATGTGCTTGAATTAGAAGCCACCATCATACATAGAGACAAGGTTAAAGTGAAGAAAATTTGAAAATTGTATGATAAAATGCGGTGTGAATTTCCAGGGAGGAAAATGCAGAAGTTTTCTACCTGACAATTTACTCATCAGCCTGTGTGAACTGAGGGGAAAGTGTTGGTTATTCTCTTACACCTCTGGAGCTTGATTCAACTCTCACGAAATGGATCAGTAATACTGCCTTGAATGTATCCAGTTAACACTCATCTCCGGGTGAACATGCTGACAGATGTGTTAAAAACAATCTCAAATCTCAGCGGACCGATAGCACTTGGATGCAAAGTACAAGCCTGCAAACACTCAGCTGTTCTAGGCTCATTTAACTTTTTGCAGACTGAAAAGAATTGAAATATAGGCATGTACTGCTAGTAGAGAAAATGCCAAAGACTTTGAACAGGAATGCCAAAAGCTTCCTGGCGCTTTCTGAGTTCACTGTCTGGGATGTTATTCCTTGTGGGAATATGTGACAACAGACATTAGTCACTGCTGCAGATATTAACACAGCAAGCCAACACAGAATTGCACGCTCTGCTTCTTTCTTTCCTCTCGGTGCAAACACCAAGCAAGCCTAAACAAAGACCAGAAGCAGAGCATATCCTTTGGGATAGAATTATGCTTTGTTCTCAGGTTCCCTTTTGGAAGAATGACTCTCAGAGTAGAATTTTGTGTGGAGCATTTTGGTATCTCAAAGGTGTTTAGCAGAACATAAGTGTACATGATTCTTTCACCTCCTAAAACACTGACCACCTCTTAGCTATCATAACATTTTCCTGACTTTGTTAATGGCAGGGTGCAGGGCTCAGCATGACTCCAGAAGTGAGAATACAGGACTGTAGAGCTCCATTAAATAGGATCTCTCTTGAGGTACAGATCCTAGATTATCAGATGGCTGAGCAAAGGAAGAATTTGCACAAGCAGATCCAGAAATTCTGCAAGTCTTTTTGAAATTACCCCTTCATGGATTGCCAGACACATTAGTGGTCTTATAGTGTTAGAGAAACAAAAGTGGATCACCAGAGGGAGCATTCTTTATCATCTCTCTGGTCTGTCTCATTTTTTCCACTTAAACTAATAAAAAATGAAGGACATCTGCAAAGTTCAGATTATTTATATCCACTGTTAGAGTACTGGGCAAATTGAGGAAAGGCTGTGACAGAAGTAAATATAAATATTGAAGCAACTGCCAAAGTAGCACTATCAGTGGATTTCCCTACACAGGAAAACAGTGTTGATTAGCATAGACTGGGATACTGAACTGTTATGGCATTACCTGGTTTTATATGCATCCTGAACATACACAATACCTCCATACATCACCACACATAGATTTTTCTGTGTCTTCATATGTAGTGGTATAATCTAGCAAGCTGATAATAAATATTCTGCTGTATTAAACTATAACTGACTTAGTCAGTTATAAATGTGCACCCAAACTCAATCCACTGAAATCTCAGCTTCACTTAAAAGCTGTCCTCAAAAACCTGATTTCACTTACATTCCAAGGAGATTCTATACAACTACAGCTCCTAATAGACATCATATTAAAACATGAGATTATGCTGTAAAGCACCTTCATGTGAAAAATCAGCAGTGTTCAGCAAGAAACCAAATAAGATCTGTGACATATTGTTGGTTTAGGTGAAATTGGAACCAATTGCAGAGCTGTGTGCAACTGTTTGCTGTTCATCAAAATCTGAAGTTCTGTTTCTGAAAGCCATGTTCTCATGTTTGAACTGTGAAATCAAAAATCTCCTCTGGAGCATACTAGAGAAGAGAGAATTCTTGCTGCAACCATACTAAGCATCATACTGGACATGTATTCTTTATATCACTGTCTTTGTCCTGCCATGAGTCAATTTGGTTTTTTTCCCCAATGGAGATGCACATGAACAAACAGCCCAGCCACTGGAACCTAGATCAGATATTGATAGTGACCAGAAAACTATCTTTTTCTTGTCCTATTGCTATGTTTTTTTATACTGAAGTGAAAATTTGAGTGTTTGCAAGAGTCAGCAGAGGTGCTTTATACAGAAAATTACAAGCAAAGCTAGAAAGTATTCTGTTGCAATCTTCATTGATACCACTCTGATCAGATGCAATGGACAGAAAACCCACAATATTTGTTTCTATGATGAAGGGAACATGGTGTACTGTTAAACTTGTAGTCCAAAAAGTGAGGAAAGGGACAATACTGAATACTGAACTTTAGCAGAAGACAAGAGAAAGAATCTGAAGAATCCCTTATAACAGGTTTTCACTATGCCTGAATCATAGATTTAGACAGCATAAAAAAACTTGGGGAAGGGTTGTCATTAAATATAAGAGAATTATTTCATTGGCCTGAGATATTTTGTGGAGGGTCTAGCCTCCTATGTATGCTGTTGCAAAAGGAGAGGAAGAGGAAGCATCTTACACTGTTTCCAGAAAAATATCATTTTCACTTAATAAAAATGACTTCCAGAAAGAGGCTGGGAATAAGGCTATGTTTCTTTCGCCTGCTAAATAATCATGAACCTTGTAATTCACAAGAAAGAAAAACCTTTTAATATATACTCCCAACATTCTGTGATATTCAATTTTCTGCCTTTGAGAATAATATTGAAGTTGTTTGCTATGCCTGGAGTCATGTTTACTAAGGTCAAAAAGGAAAAGGATGCAAAAGACTGAATTGTCCTCTTACAGGACTACCAGAACATGTTTTATTTGTTGTGCATGCACACAAGAGTGATCAAGTCTGCTGGTCTATTGTCAGCCTGGCTGGGCTGCCCGCAGAGCTGCCAGAGAAAGATACATTAGTGGTTCCCTCCAGTCCCCAGTAGGCTGCCTTGTCTGGAGCTTGATTTAGCAAGATATGCATTGCTAGTTACAGTTAAGAAAGCTGGCAGCCTTGTAAGAGTAGCTACAAGAGCTGAAGCATCCAAGAAGGTTATTCTGCATGAATTATGATTTTGGCCACCTTCAACTCCATGCTGCTTTAGATGCTGCCTTCAGGATGGGTGTTTTGGCCTTGGCAGTCCATCTGCCCCTCCAGTGATGGCTAAGACAAATTTGTCAAGTGCAAACAGAGAAATAGAAGATTTATGAGCATTCTATAACCCCTTAATCAGTGTAATAGTGCTTTCTCAGAAGAGGATTACATGATAGATAAAATATATGGGGAGAGATTTGACCTTGGCATTTCACCATGGCTAATGGTGCACAGTGAATTTGACAGAAAACAGATCTTGCCTGAAACAAACACCAAGCATAAGCCAGTCATGAGAGATGCCAGGTCCCAGACACTCTGGATAATGAGGAGGCAGAAATGAGGCTAGATATAACAACAAGAAGCAAAAGCCAAACAGGACCCAGTCACTTGGCAAAGCAACAAGTGCTTCAAACCTCAAAGTGTATATTTAAAACACAGAGCAAGGTAAAAAATTCACTGTGAGAACAGGCAAAAACCTTTAAAAAACCAGAAATCTTTGATATGCAGTGGTTGCTGCAGACAAGCAGCACTGGGTAAGTTCAGACTGTTTACTGAGCCTTTCACTTTGAGTGTGAGAGAGAATATAAAGCTCATTAGGAGATGATGTCCCCAAGAACCCTTGTATTAACAGTGTATTTCTTAACGGTGATATATTGAAGACATTATAACCTTTATCTCTTAATACTAGTGCAGTGAAGGGTACTGAAGATAGTAAAGCCTTCCCTCTGAACTGCTTGCCATGTGGAGAAAGGGTCATGTCTCAGACAAGGGATTTTAAGATAAATCCTACTGAGCATCTTGATATCTCAAATAATTTACTCTTTGGACATCTTTCTTGAATTTTACAAGTCAGAGCAGACTAGATAAAATAACAGACTCTTTTTCAGTGGACAGGGACAGGACAGGAGAAAAAGCAATGGGCACAAACTGAAACACTGGAGGCTCCATCTGAGCATCAGGAACTACTTGCATTGTGAAGATGTCCAGGTAGTAGTACAGGTTGCCCAGAAATGTCATAGGGACTCCATCCCTGGAGATGTTCTAAAGCCATCTGGAATGGTCCTAGGCAGCACACTGTAGGTGGCCCTATTTGAGCAGATGACCTCCAGAACAAACCTCAGCTACTTTGTGTAATCCCAATGAGTGACAAAATGTTGGGTGAGAAGGTGTTATTTTCACAAACATATTTCAAAGTAGTGCCATACTCATAGTTCCTCAGCTTTCAAACTTCCCTTAGCCCTTGGTGTTGGTTCATACCTGGGACACTTCATACAGCTGCTCTCAGAGAGAGTAACTCCAGACACAACAGCAAAACTGTTGTTCAGAAATACTAGCAGTGTTTCCGCTGGGTAAACTGAGAAAATGAACAGATTATTCCCCGGTAGCTGGAACAGGATGTGGGTGAAATTGCTTACAGTTATACACTGGAAGGTGTTTGAGCAGACAAGAGGGAGAAGACGGAAGAATTCTAATATTGTAAGCTAACATTTTGAAAGACATTTCATTTTCCAATAATATAGGAAGCCATCAGAACTACAAGCTATCCATTGAAGATTTGCTGCAAGCCTTCAGCAGGCTGGTGGGAAAGGCAAAAAGAAAGTGCACTTGGATGTAGGAAAGTGAGGGACAGAACAGTTGAGTAACTGATCACTCAGATCACCTTCTAGATGAAAGCATATTTTTCTACTCCTTTACTTCTTCCTCAAAAACATTAACTCTCTCACCTTCACTTCACTAAGGTCAATCTCTAAAGACATAGCTATTGTAAGAATAAATTAGCCTGTGGCTAGCCTGCTTTTGGAAGAGGACTAGGGAAATTTGCTTGTTTGGCTAGCAAAAGAGAATAAAGTCAACTAACCACTGTCCTCCTCCCTGCATAAATCCTTATTAGGTGAACCTAAAACTCCAAGATGCCAAAATAGAAAGTTTCAGTAATAACTGACCTGAAAAAAATGCCTCCCTATTTGCTTCTTCAGAAAATCCAAAGTTATTCAAGTTCAATTTCCAACAACAGTTCACTGAACAGGCACATAAGTCATCCCAGGAGCCCAGGGGCAAACAAATGTTGGGCCCTTTCAGACTGCTGCACTGCATGGGATTCTTGTGTCCCTGGTGCCAGCTTTGTTAGGAGCATTCTACATACAGGTGTATGTGACACATTATGGGAATTAGAAGCATGAATTATTTCTCTTCCACCTGGAATTTGGAGCTGAGAAAGCCCCCACAATTTTTTATTTTATTTAATAATTCACTTCAGTACCTTGAGCCTACTCCCCACCACACTTACTCACCATTCCCCAGTGAGTTTAAGTCACACAGGGGAACTGAGCTCACATTTAGTACCTTAAGATTTGTTTCCTTAAAAAGGCAAAAACTTGCAATTTACAAGTCAATGTCACATGCTCAGCTGTGAAGAATAATGCTCTTCACCTCCAACAGGAGGTGAATTAGCAAGATAATTAATCTATCTAACAATTTCTTAGAAATTCCTAGAAAATGTAATAATGTTCCCCTGTTGCTGGGAGCTTGTAGCACTCCTCTAGCTAAACACAGTGCCTAGACATAGGCAGACAATGCCAGCTACTTCATGAGCCGCTGCCATGTCCTCAGCCACACCTATAACACAAGGCATAAACACAGAAACACCAGTGCACTTCTTGTGACCAGATGACTGCCCAGAAAAATTACTACTAAAAGCAGTACTTACTGTCAGTCTGCTTTCCTGCAGCACTGTCTGATTACTGCACTCCCAGACCCAGCAGTTAGAGGCACACCTGAGCTATAGGTCTATTATATTCCCTGGTCTACTGGCTGCTGCTGAGAGCTGATTTCAGTGGAGCTGCTCAACTGACTCCTGCATGGAACTTAGCCTAATGAATTCCTGGAAAAACGTCAATGCCCCAGAACTTTATCCAAGCCTGAACATAAACCTTATCCAATACTTCCAATAGCTACAATTGATGTTTCCTTGTTTATTATCTTGTTCACCCATTGCATGCTATAATAAGACAGATTGTAAGTGCATTGGGTGGTTTTACAGCTTCTCTGTAGAATGTCTTAATTAGTATGCTTGATATGCTTTGAATGCAAGTAAAGTGATAAAAATATTGGCAGTATTTTGCCTTACGCAATATGATCGTTCATGTACTGGTGTGGCTCCAAGAAGCATATTATAACTAAGTGTAGAAGATGAGGAAGTACCCATGGTAAAAAGTTCCCTGATTCTATAAAATGAAACTGATAGAAGGTGAAAAAACCTTTCAGCTCTTGTGAACTCCTGTGGACATCTTTGCAATATTGTCTTCTGCGTCCAAAAGAAGCAATAATACATATATCTCAACAATACAAATTACCACTCTTCTGTTTTAAACTGATACTCTTGTCACACAAGCTCCTGCTATGCCCAAACCACCTCTTTTTTCTGTTCAGGAGTAAAGCTTCACAGCAAGTAATAATGGTGCTGCCTCCATCACTTTTATCTCTGTAATTCTTTCTATGGTGTCTTGACAGTGCTATTAATATTGACAATTTTCTGGGTTTATGAGATGGTGGAAATTCAACGTAGACTTATTTTGCTTTTCAAAAGAATATACACGCAGTTCCACCCTGACTTACTTTAATTAATGGTCTTGTTCAGCCTTACCATGGCAGAAAGAAATCAGTGCTGTCTAGGACTGGCCATCCTAGATTACTTCAGACAGCAATAATTTCTAATGAACTGTGCATAATATCCTGTCCATTTTTCTTTATTAATACTTGATGACTTAAAATACAACTCACAAAGACTATTGAGCAGCTTTATAATGAATTTTGCCTCAGTAAACTCCAAAATGGCAACCTTTTCTCTTCTATGATCAGAATGCACATGTGGGAAAAAGCAGGGGAAGAAGGATAAATATGACTGGCCATGAGTAAGCAAGGTAGCAGTGAGTGCAATTACCTAATCACAATAATCTGTCATACTGTCTCTCTAAACTCTATTTCCATTTTGTTGATTTTGTTCCATTTTCTGGATCTGAAGTGGGCGATACCTACATGATTTGCTACCAAACTTCAAGATGGATTAGCCAGCGATTTGGAGACAAAAAACTGAAAAACCCAGGACTGGATCTGGGATAAACAGATGGGATGAACTTAATATATGGTTTGTGTGTCTTTAAATCAATCAAGCTGGAGTGTCTGCATGGCCATGTGGAAACCACAGTCTTGATGAGCTGGCAAGGAGGAACAGGATCAGGCTGTGGTTGGTTCAAGTGCTGAGTGTGCTTCTGTTGGTGCTGATAAAGACGTCTACTTCTGTCCACATTGATGCGCTTGGCAGTGACTGTATTGTGTGGTGGCTTTTCTCATTTTTGGGGTTCACAATAGCCTTGCCATTGGATGAATCTGCCAAGGGTAACAGCAGCAAACAAGACAGGACATGACAAACCCCCCAGACCTTAAGTCATCCATATTTGGTTTCACTTAGCAAGACCCCTGCCACTCCTTTTTTATGCCAAACCAGTAAACACTGTGGCTCCCATTACTGCAGTGTGATGCAACAGTACCTGTGTACAGTTACCTGCTCTATCCAGGACTTTCAATTCTGTTTTCCCTTCCAGATTTAAGCTGCTCTCCGGAGGATGACACATTTCCCTATCTTAACTCCCAAAGCTCCCCATTCCAGATGGGTTTCTGTCAAGCACAGTGGATGATCTATATGCCCAATGACTGACACAGCACTGCACCTAAATGCTGGGAGGGAAACTCTGAAGAGTAGAGGGTATAGCCATGCATGAAATATCTATATTGGGAAATAATAAATATCATTGACATTTATTATTATAATATCCAACCTCCTTGTCAACTAGACCGTGGCACTGAATACCATGTCCAGAGATTTCTTGAACACCTCCAGAGATGGTGATGGTGCCGCCTCTCTGGGCAGTCTGTTCCAATGCTTAACAACTCTTTTCTTGAAGAAATTCCTCCTGATGTCTGATCTAAATCTCCCCTGGTGCAGCTGGAGTTGATATACAACCCTGTTCCTTTAGGAACCTGAACCTTGAATGTGAATCCTATTGAAATTGAGCTAGCTCTGTATATCATACTTGTCATCGCAAGTATCTTTGTATCTGTGGTATCATTAAACCAAAACCTAAAAATACACCCATCAGAGGAAAGTTACCTGGATCCTATTTGCCAGTGGCTATAAATGATTCCGTTTGAGCTCAATGAGTGCCAGTCAGTTCTTTGTCAGGAGAAGGACAGTCCAAATCTTGACTTTGCCCTTGCAGTTAACTTCTGGAGGCTGTTGTTGTGCAGCTGCTTGCAACCACAAAACTTGCAGAGTTTACACTTTCCTCAGAGAATATATAAGCTCTGCAAAATCATTAGTTAATTACAGACATCAGATTCAAAATCACAGGTATAAATCCTTGAGTTAACACCCTTGATCATTAAACCTGAAATAGGATTTTAAGAGTCTAATTTAGTTTTTGCCATTTCTCCTGTTGTGTCTTTTCCTCCGGCTGTCTTCTCAAGCAGTGAAAGGGGGCCAGGAGGCTTGTCTCTACTTTTCCTGCTCCAGTATGGTTTTGCTTTATCAGAATTGTGACATTTAAAACCTAACAAGATATCTTCAAAATAGAGCATATTAACTTTTGCAATTGTTATTTGCAAAACATTGCTTAGACTGCAAGCACTGTGGGTACAAACAGTTTCATTGGGAGTTTTAGGTGATATTATAATAAGACCAAGAAAATATACCTTGTAGCCAAATTTAAAGTTTTCTTCAAACTTTTTGATTTCACTCCATTTTTGACAGAGGTGCATGAAAAGAGCTGTAAAAATTGGCAATTTTTTCTATGTTTGTTTTTCCATGCTACTTCCCAACATAAGACTCCTGTGCTGAGTAGTGGCTTTTGTTGCCTCGTTTAAGCCAGTGTGTATTAGTTCGATATCTAGCTTTGGTTTCTTCACTGTGTCACTTTGCTGTGAAGGTGTATGAATATTTCATTGTTACATTTTAATTGGAAAGCTGACCCTTGTCGATAAACACCACAGATTTAAAGCACTGAATATATTTAAAAGACTGCTGACAAAAATCTATACATTTAAGTCCTTGAAATGATCTTACATTTAGCTCACCACTTGTGGTGTCATGGTGATATCTGTGGAACTGCTCCATGAGCATTAAGCACATGTCAGTCCTACAAACAATTCTTTTCATTACTAGTGTTTCAGCAATGATATCACTATTTTAAAAATGGGAAAATATGGCAACAGAGCTACAAAAATAACAAAAAAAAAAACCAGCAAGAGACCTGAGTTTCACTCCCAGAAACACTGTCTAATTACATATTTTTTTTTGTTCCATCTCTTTCCCATTATCTCTTCTGGTGTATTGCCTCAGTAAAGTACATGAGCACTCATTTTTAGGAAGCAAGTGCTGGCATGCTGATAATAAGCCTCCTTTTAGATTAAACTTTTAATTTGACAAAAGTGTTATTTAATGACTTCAACACTGAAACATGAGCAATTACCAGGACAAGACTCTTATTTGAGGTACAGCAAACTATAAACAAAAATGCTTATATTATTAGGAATCTTAGTTATGCTTGAATGAAAAAACAAAAAAGTTACACCATTAGTTAATCATAGAAATATATCCAATGCATTTATTATTTTAAACCTTTAATTATGCTAAAATGCCTTTTTTTTTTTT
>VXBN01002508.1:2426930-2440219 GCA_013397395.1 Sinosuthora webbiana | reverse complement strand
GGGGGGGGAGGGAGCAGAGGGTAGGGTATAGCTTGGGACCAATCTGTGGGGTGAAGGGAGTGACCCAGTACAGAAGGGACAAATATGATAACAAATCAATAAAGCAAAGGAGGGAATAACCGGAACCCTGCCCAATCACTCGACGCTCTCACTGGAACTTTCTAGACCCAGGGTGAGGTTTCGAGGTGATGGACTGGACCCATAATTATGATTGATTGATAATAATAACTGGGGTAAACCATAAAGGGTTAAACATAGGGGTACATGGAACAAACCATTATAACTTATATAAAACAGCATAAAAACGAGAAATAAATACATACATAGAACTGATAAAACCAAAACACTACTACATCTCCCTTAATTTGTAAAATGACATGAAGTGGAATCTTCCTCCCAATCCTGCACAACAGAGACAGGTTGAATTTAGTACCCTTAGCTTGTCATAGCTTTGAAGACAAAGGATGCTTTCCACAGGGAAGTCTTCAATGTCTGTGCAAGCATCAACAAAGAGTTCACCACTATTACTGCTGCTACAATGATTATCAAGAAAGAATAATTAGTATGACAGCTTTTCAAAGTGCTGCCCAATTTCCAATATAGGTTATATAAATACAGACAGTAGGAGCATCTTCTGATAAATTGTCTCTGTTCAACACTAAGCATTTACTGAGTAGGTGCATATTTACTCTTTGCTGAAGTTACAAAGTAGAGTGGTGATTTTGTTTTATACCACAATGCAGCAACAAGTTTGTCATTTGTGTCAGGATGAAAAAAAAAAATAAAAAAATAATAATAATAATAAAAAAAAAGGCAGAGCCCTGTCTGGTGTGCAAACAGGGCTGTTCTTCTTGTTTCCAGAGAAGCCACACAAGGGATAAAATNAAAAAAAAAAGAAGAAGAAGAAGAAGAAATGGCAGAGCCCTGTCTGGTAGGCAAAGAGGGCTGTTCTTCTTGTTTCCAGAGAAGCCACACAAGGGATAAAATCCCTGGTCTGCTGTCCAGCATAGGGAAGCTGCACTTCATTACTTAATGGAAGGAGAGTCTTAACTCCTGAGTTTAGTAGGTTGGTTTGTTTGGTTTTGGTTTTTTTTGTTTGTTTGTTTTTGTTTGTTCATTCGTTTGTTTTTTGTTTGTTTGTTTGTTTCTAGAAGTGATATTCTGTAGTTGTAAGGCTGAATTCAGTTTCTGGAAATTCTACATCCCAGGCACAATCTGCTCCAGGTCTCAGTCTAACCTGTGGCTATTTCAGACTGTAGACCAAAGTCATGTCTCAGCAGAGATTCTGGATGATTATGGATTCCAATAGCAAACAACTGGCTTGAACTTTTTGACTTCATTTAAATATATTTTGGTAAAATATCTAAATGTAAGGTATCTAAGTGGACAGCGTGAGTACAAGAATATCGTTAGACAAGTGAAAAAAAAAGGAGTTGCTTTTCTTCTTTTAAATTATTTTGCAAAAACAGCAACAAATCAAAAGGAATTGTTATTTCTCCTTTCATATTTGTTTTTCAAAGGTGCTTTTTCTTCTTTCAAATTATAACTTGCAGCCCTCTTACTTGCTGACATAGAGATGTGTGCCATTCATTGGGTAGGGAAGCCCAGATCAATGAATTTGACCTTGTCAGCATCCTCTGGTAGGCTGGTGCTCCATCAGAGCAGGTTTAAGTGAAAGAGAGAACTGGGTACCAGAGACAGGTATCTGACCAGACTCAGCCAGGAACTAAATAACTAGACTGGGAGAAGCTGGGGTGACCTACCCAACATTGCAGCAGTGCAAAACTACAGGAAAAAAAACACACCCTACAACCAACATTGTGGAACAGAAGAGGAAGTCATCAGAAAGGGTTGTTTTCAGTATTGCCCTTAAACCTTTCCCCACTATCAGCAGCTCTGACAAAGTTGGTTTGTTTACCTCAGGGAAGACATTTTTCTCATTCTAATAATGGCAATGGAAAGAGAAAAATGATAGGAATCACAAGTGAATGCAAAAATATTTGAAGGCCAAACCCGGTCATAGAAAAAAGCACTGCTATTTGAATCACATAACTGTATAGGTTTTCACAAAATATCAGCCTTCTTTGATCAGGAGAATCTCCAGAAGGAAATGTTTGGAATTTGACTCCCTCATGTGTGTATGTGTGGGTGTGATGGAGAAAGAAAGGACGAAAAATAATCCAATAAAACATTTATTTTTCAGGAACACTTATTTTCCTCTTCTTTAAAAAAGAGTTCCAATTTCTGTCAGCTCTGATAGAAAACAAGTGTCAGCAGAGCTGAGTTCCTCATCCAGCAGCCATCACTGGCACCCCCAAACCACCTGCAGCTCCCTTCACCCCACAGCAGCACCATCTCTCTCATCTTCCTTCAAAGGGCTCTGAGGCAGGCACACACCAGACTCCAGGCTCCATGATGCCATAAAGAAGCACAGTGTCATCGACAGAAATAGTCTTTTTCTAAAATAAATTAGTTTGTTTCTACTGTTGGGTCTTAGGAAGTTGAAAACTATTTCAAGATGACATAAGTCACTTCCTCAACTCCATTTGTTCTCTTGGCCTGACTGCCTAACTTTCCTGTTATCTACATTTTGATTTTATCCCCAAAAGGTTTCTGATGCACTATCAGAAGTGACTGTCAGATAGTTCTCAGCTTTGTCTAATGAACCTAGCTTGTTTTTTTGTTTTGTTTTGTTTTATGTGACAGGACGCAGCTTGTAATAAACCTCTCTTCTTTTTTCTTTTTTTTTTTTTCTGTAGCTTTTTCTCTAAATGAATTCACTGGCAGTGCAATGAGTCACGATGCCACCCAAGAAAGAAAAGTGCCCTCTGCAGCAGAATCACCAAAAGCAGGACTTTCCTCTGGAGTCTCCCCCTGTTCTGTACTGACAGGTGAAATCTAGAGAGTTGGGAGCTTCCAAGGCACCATGAACTGAATGACAGGAATCACTGACAGACCCTCTTACCCCTCAAGACCTTTGCCACCACAAAACATAGCTGCTGCACAGGGGCCTGGGAGGAAAGTAACTAAGAAAAAAAATTCTTACACTGACAAAACTTCTGTCTTTTTTGTCAATTCACTTCCTTTGGTTTTCTGTTGTTCTCTGTTTTGTTTGCAATAAATATCAAAGTCATTTTGATATAAAATTTTGTCTGTATCTAACATCTTGTGGATTTCATAGAGATGCTTGTGGCTCTATTACCTAAACAGCTTTGAGAAGCTCATCCTATGGACCAATAGGAGGTCAAAAAATTGACATCATTGGGAGAAATACGCAAATAATTTTAGATTTCCCCCAAAATGGAAGTGAGTGGGAGTGAGGAGTGCCTGAAAACAACAGGCTGGTTTTTAAATTAATGACATTTTATCACTGCAAATGACAGCTCTTTCGCCCACAGTATTTGATGGCCTATGGCTTTTTCTCCTAAATAAAGTCCCATATAAAGTCCTTTTTCTCCCAAATTACAAAAAAAAACAACTTCCTAAACACAGATACTGACTGGGTAGATAATGGATTGTGAGCAGCCCTGGGGAGAATGACCTGGAGGTGCTGCTGATTGTAGAGAAGCTCCACATGACCTGACCATGCACACTTGCAGCCCAGATAGCCAACAGTATCCTGGACAAAATCAAAAGAAATGTAACAAGCATCTGAGGGAGGTGATCCTCCCCCTCTACTCTGCTCCTGTGAGATCCCACTCGTGTCCTGTACCCGAATCTGCAGCCCCATAAGCCCCATAAGAAGGACATGGACCTGTGGGAGTGAGTGCAGAGGAGGGCCATGAAGATGCAGAGGACTGGAGCACCTCTCCTATGAAGGCAGGCCAAGAAAGTTGTGGTTGCTCAACATGGAGAAGAGATGTTTTCAGAGAGACCTTATAGCACCTTCCAGTACCTGAAGGGAGCTACAAATGAGCTGTAGAGGGACTTTTTTCAAGGGCACATGGTGATAGAACAAGGGAGGATGGCTTTAAACTGAAATAAGTAGATTTGGATTACATAGAAAAAAGAAATTCCTCAGTGTGACAGTGGTGAGGTCCTAGAACAGGTTATCCAGAGGGGTTCCATCCCTGGAAGTGTTCAAGACCAGGCTAGCTGGGGCTTTAAGTAGTCTGGTCTTGTGAAAGTTGTCCCTGCCTGTGGCACAGGGTGGGAACTAGATAATCTTTAGGGTTCCCTTCAACCCAAACCATTAATTATTCTACAAGACAGATGTTTTTCAAGTGAAAAAAGTACAGTAAAGACAGATTCATTGTATAGAGGCTGGCACAGGACGTAGAAGTCAGATTCCTTCACTGGATATTACTTCGGCCAATACTGGTGCAATAGCTATAGCTGCAGGTAAGCAAGGGAATTATGCACATCTCAGACTCCAGATCTTACTAGCTTGTGTGCCAAAGGTCATCATCTGCATGATGGTCTTCATCACATGGACTGGAATAACTAAGAGTTGTTAGTTAAGATAGAATAAATAAGCCTCTTGTTAGAAGAAATCCCTTACCACCATCCGTCTTGCCCTTACTGGGGGTAACAATAAATTACATTAATTTTTAGTATCTTAATCACTGACTCAGTACAATGATGCCCATGCTTTGCAATTACCTCATCCATCTTCTCCTTTGGAATATCCCTAGCTCAAAAAAGACTTCATGCCCTTCTGAGGACCAGCACAACCAGTGACAGGATGCATTGACAGAGATGAAAAGGGGGAATGACTCTGTGCTTGGCTGTCTGGGTCTGATGTTTTGGGTGAAATGTTTCCCAGCTATTGGAGACACGATCAAAATGACAAAACCCCCAGGAAACGTTGGTGTTATGGCTGACACTCCACATCCTGCCCGCTGCCACACAAATGCACACTGTCATTAGAGACACGAACTCAGGAGCAAAAGCAGGGGTAAGGCATTTAGAATCTCCTGCCTGGCTTTTGTCAGTTCGTATCAAATCTGTTGTTTCGCTGGCAATATTTAAATGAAATGTAGATTTATCTATTTTTGCACTGAATTTCTTGCTGGTTCTTAAAGCAAAATCAAACCATTCATGGAAGGTTATGAAACATGCAATGCTTTCCCAGGAGATAGCCCATTCTCTCTAGGAATATCTTGTTTTGGCTCTTGCAAATGCATATTTTAGATCCACTTATACATGTATTTATGCATTTTTTAAAAGCTTCCTTTTTGGCCTATTAAATACATTTTCTGGGTCAGGCTGTATCTTCGTAGCCACACTCTGCAGCAATCAGGTTGGATCTCAAGCAGCATTTCGTTCCTCTATCTGCGTTTCCTAGCAATCTGTGATATCAAACATTCAGCTTTGAGATGTCACAGCAGGATTGAGTCAACATTTGTTTAAAGCCACTGGAAGTAGTTCTGACAATTAGTAGAAACAGCAAAAGAAATTCCGTCAGGCACACAAAGAGCCAACAAGCAGGAAGCATACAGTAAATTTGTCATGCAAGCCTGGTGAACTTTAAAGCATTTCCCACTGTGAAAGCTCTGTCTTCTTTAGTTAAATTAGAGAGAATCAGCTTGACACTTTGATTAATATGAACATCAAGGGGCTTTAAAATAATTAACAACTCTGCACCTCACTCCACCTCTAGCGTTTGAGGTCTCAGAGAACTTCAGGAACAGTCAGTCATGTCTGGTACTGATGCTGCTACCAGTGAGTTCATCCTCATTTCAGAGGTAGGATTGTTGAGGCACAAAGGATGTGGTGTGACCAGGTTGCAGTAGCCTAGGAGAGATTCTCAGGAACCCAGGGATATATTACTAATTGGTTACTGCTCCTCAGACTCCTTGCAAACGAGTCCTTCTTTTTGTTTTTTCCAGTATAGTTTTCAAGTAAGACTATTCACTTCAGGGACCAGAACACATTTTTCCTTCTATCATTATTTGTCCAGCTAATGTCAGAGAACTGCACCTTTTCACCCATTTTTCTTCATCTGTTGAATGACAATAAGTCACTTGGCTTTCCTTGAAAATTGCCTGTTGTTATCTCTGAAAAATTAGAGTTCATCACACCATCAAGATTCCATTTTTGCTTTCCTCCTTCATAAAGACATGCTAGAATTTATTTAAAATTGCTGTTTCAGCGTTCCTTTGTAAATGCAAGGGGCTCCTATAATGTTGCCCTCACAAACAGAGCTGGGGAGGGGAATGATGATATTGCACTGCCAAAATTCTCATTCTCTGCAGCACTTTACAAGGCCGCAATGCCTTTAGTACCTTCTTCCATGATGCTTTCATAGTATGTGAGGCAGATGCTGTATTTACATAGTACCTGAGCAAGAGCTTTAGCTGCCTTTCAGAAAAGAAGAGGCAGAGGAAAAGACAGAGGAGGGCAGAGCTGAAGGATCAGCCCTCCGTCTGTGAGGAAAGCAAACCTGATTTTGCCCTTCCATGCTGAGGGCACAACTCTCACTACCCTCACATAGTTTCTAGCCCAGCACACAGCAGACACTCCTTTCCTTTGTTTGCTAGAGGTACCTCTTCCAGACAGGGGTGGGAAAGACAGAGGGGTCCACAGCAGAGGCAGCAGCACCTCTGCATGGCCAGCTGCTGACCCTTATGAGCAAGAGGGTTGGTGCAGTGCCTGTTGGAAAGCCGGATCTCAAAGACATTCGGGGAGGCTGTGAAGGCACAGATGATGGCCTTTAACTGCTCTGATGTCTGGCTCATAGAGTTGGGCTTTTTCCTTTGTGTTGTACCCTGGGATCACTGAAGTACCTGCTGGCAGCCATTTCCTCCTCTGTGCCTGACAGAGGAGACATGCTGCTCTATTGTGGCCTGCCTTTCATTTGTTCTTGGGTTTTTTGCTCTCCAAACCAAAAGTAAAAGCCTGTCGTATTCTTAAATAAGCACCTTATACTTTCCTTATTGAATATCTTACTACAGACAGAAGAAAATTTTCAGGAATTGCTTAAAAGCATCCTGGCAATGAAATACAGCTTTGTTTTGCTTTGCATTCTTCAGGCAAAGTGTCTGCAGTTTTTTGTGTTATACTTACAGATATAAATAAATATACAGACCATCCTGTAAAATTAAAACACGGATTTGAAGCCTCATACTACTCACAGGCATAAAAATCCCTCAGGATAATATCTGAGGAAAAAAAAATGTGTACAGAAAGGGGAAAAAATACATGGAAACAATATAGGTTAGCATCCTAGGTCTGAAAGTAATCCTACTGAGTTCCAGCAGCATACTATTCAATAAGAGTGGGGGTAGGGAAATATGCCTTGAAAGAGTGGCAGAAGGGTGCAGACACACCCTTCAAGTGGTCTGGAGTGATCAATTAGTAGAAGCTGTGAAATGGATCCCCAGAAAGTACAAACTTTCTGAATGTTCTGTCACAATAAGTGATTTTAGTCTAAAGAATCTCTCTTGCTGTCCTTGTAAATAAGAGGTTGGTATCGGTGGTCACAGCTTTCTTTTTCAGATATATTTCCTGTTTGTTGTGCCAAGAAAAAGAGAACCTGGTTACACAGTGATTAATTTATTAGCATTTTCCAAAGATGTTAACTTTAACTTGTGGAAGTGTTTTGGTAGCCTTGGGATCTTGTCTGCTCTGCCTCAGAAAGAGACACAATGATAACACATGAATGTGGTACAGAGCTCACCAATATCTGTGGGAATTCCAGATCAAATGGGAATAGGAATCTCAGGAGAATACCCACCAAACTTGCAGCTTGTATATCCTGAGATAGATCCTCTGCCTTCTGCCTCTTTACAGTATCAGAAGGAAGCTGCATCCTGACATTCAGGTGCAGGGACAATGCTGTTGGCACTCCTTGCTCCAGCTTGCCACTTCATCATACTGAACCAGCCCACAGTAATCCTGCCCAAAGTACCACCTCCTCCCATCTCCTCCTGCCTTGGTGGTGGACTCAGAAAAAAATATTATATGAGGCTTCATCCTTCCCATTGTCTGTAGGTTAACATGGCATGCACACGGAGCTCAGCAGAGGTGCACACATGCATGCTCCCAGGCAGGTGGTGTGGGAGACACCAGTGCAGTGTTGTTCTGCAGTATCCAGTGTGCACCCATTTTATTACTTCTCTTTCATATGAAGAAATGTACCCTCCCTGATTTCCTGTCCTCTCTCTCCCCATCCATTCAACTCATCAGCATGTGCATAAGAAATAAATGCAGAAATGCCCTGCTCTTGTGCAGGCTTGAGTCCTGTTGCTCATGCTTGTCCAGCCATCCTTCAGGAGGAGGGTTTGTTGTGTGGGAATGACAGCTGCCAAGCTTGCCTGTGTCACTGGTTTTCATATTCAGTGATGACCTACTATTGTCAATGAGGTGACTGACCTTAGCCTGAGAGGTCCCAGAATCAGGGACGCATTTCAAAGCTCTTTGGCTTCCCTCAGGACAGTGCTGCTGGGGCTGTGGTGCTCACTTCAGCATCTGTGTACTTTTCAGTACCCAGGATCACTACAGGCAAGTGGTCAGAGTAGCCAAGACTTCTGGCTTCATTTACTTTTTTCAATAAAGCTCTTCAAATGCTACTGCAATGGAGCTTTGCTGAAGTAATTTAATTCCTTCTAAGGCAAATAACCTTAGTGCTCATCTCCCTTCAATGCTGAATACTACCCAGACCTGTTACAAGCTCCTGAAAGTCATTTCTCCATCTAAATAATTCAACACAGATCTTGTGCATGTGTGGTCTAGAAGGCTCACAGAAGTAGAGTCCTATGTTTGTCATCTGTAGGACTTTCCATGCTTTTTCCAAAACCTGTGTCTACAGATTTCTTCTGAAATCACTGCTATGGGCCAAAATGGGAGGGGGCTATTGGTTTGCTCAGGGAACCAGAGAACAAATGCTGATCTGTTGTTTATCTCACTTGTCTGGATTTCAAAGCTATATGAAAAGAAGTGGGAGTGCAGGACTGTTTGTAGCAGGGCTGAGAGCCGTGCTGACACAAGCTGTGGTCAGAGCTCACCCTCCCAGGTGGCAGCTTCAAGCACTGTCTATGAACCATGGAGACCATATGGTTTCATCTCACCCAGATGGTCTTTTTCCTAGAGTCACACTCAAGTTCACCAGAGAAAGTCATTGCAGGGTTAGGTGATCTGCATCCACCTTTTCAGGTCTGGAAAGCAGGTGCCCATCTGCAAAGCCTTTCAATTATCAGTTTATGTATCAAGCTCAAGTGCCAGTCCATGCATAAAGCTTGCTGACTTATTTTCAGAGCAGTGCATTGTTCAGATTCACTGCCTGGAAATCGCTGCTAGACTTTTCATTTCTTTATGTCTTTCAGTCTTGTTCTTTTTTTTTTGTCCATTTTTTTTCTTCTGCCTGGATCCTGTGATTCTACAATTCATTAAGGATACTTTCCTCATGATATTGGTTCCTTTAGCAGTTTTTATTTGAGAAAACTGTGGTTTATTTTTTTAAATATCATTTCTGAGATTTCTTATTTCACCAAAACATAGGCAGCCTTCTAGTGGAAGGTCAAATATGATGGCAATGCTCAGTGGCACAAAAAGTGTAAAATTATTGAAAAGAAAAAAGAAAACAAAATGGAACTTTTCCATAAGAAATGCATGTCTCCTAAAACACTCTATACCACTGCTGTACACTAACTAGACAGCAAAGAAGAGAGAACTTTAGACCTTTTTCAAATGAAAATAACTCCTTTTTGGTGACAAAATTACATTTTCTCCTAGTTGTATGCCTTTGTTTTAAGCAGAAAAAGAAGCAACAATAAACATCTATCAAAAACAGCTTAATTAAAATGTTAAATACCCTTCCATAGAGAAATCTTCTTTCCCAGCAATAAAACCTCACTGCAGAGTTAATTATTAAAAATAATGTATTTGCTTCTCTATGTCTGTATATAAGAGATTAACATATTAATGGGAATGTAATTATGTTATAAAACTCCTTTTTTATTTGCACTGGGTTTCAAGATGCAATGTTTCAATGTCATCTGATATTTGTCTTCCTTTATAACCTCAAGCGTGCAGGGCACATCTTTTAATGATGATGATTATCATGGTAAAATAGGAGTTTTTAATGTCACAAACAGAAAATTTTTCTCTTTCTGCATCTTAGCGTATTGTGTTCATCTTTTTGGATACTTAGAGTGTGTTTTCTTGTAATTCTTGGTCCATAATTTTTTTTTTTTTTTGCTGGCAAACCAACTGAATAAAAGAATCTGACGTTTCTCCTTTCTCATCGTAGGTGCAAATCTTACTCCTTCCTTTACCAGAGGTTGTGCTATGAGTTTTGTGGTCTCAGTTCACACTACCCAAAACCTTTGTCCACAGCACTGAAACCAACCCATGCAGAACATGCCTTACCATTCATGTCACAGCCACAAAGAATCCTAGTTCCTGTTGACAGAATGACTTGGTGCTTTAATCATGATAATACCCCTGCAATACAGTGAGGCTTAGTGTGCAGCTTTCCCTGCTGCTGCAAACCTTCCATGGTCAGTCAGGAGAGTCCATGAGCTCTGATCAGCACAGCCATGCAGGCCAGATGTCCACACCACCAAGACATTCAGATTGTGCTGGCAATATCTTTCTGGTCTGTGGTCCCACGCAGAAACCAGAGATCACTGACCTGCAAAACAGTGGTATCTCACCTCTGTGGAGGACCTGCTGCTGATTGCTGCTTCCCTGATGTAATGAACTGCTGGCTTGCCTTGAGGCAAGAAATCAATATATAGAGGTATTTTTAATATGTGCAGAAGTGCTTGGCCTCAGTTGTTGCTTAGTTCTGGACTCAGCTGGGTCGGGAAGCTGGACTGTCTCTGTTTCCATAAGAGGCAGAAGTCACCATTTCCCCATGTTGTGCAGGATCTCAGGGAATCTAGTGGAAACCCTTGACCAGTTACAATGATGCCTTAAGTTTTAGCTTTCATGCTTTTCAGATTCTGTGCTGCCTATGTGAGCCTCATATTAAGTGCTAGTAAGCTCTCTTCACAGAGTAGGTAGACAAAACAAATCCCTTTCCTGCTGAAAACCAAGGACAACATTCATGCCCAAAAGCATAAAAACATGGTGGACTGAAGGTGAGGAGCACAAAGGATGACACCTCACAACCTGAAGCTGTAATTGGACAATTAGACCCCCATGTGCAAATGGACCAAAACCTATATAAAAGTGTGAGACCTCGTGACCTGGTCGTCCATTTTAAGTCCACCTTGGGTGTAGCCCTGGCCAGCCTCTTGTCCTGCCCAAGGTGTATCCTAAAGGCCTTTCAATAATATCTATTTCATTCTCCAGCTCTGTCCAGTCTCTGTTTCAGGTCAGCCTTCCCAAGGCATCAACTATGCCAGGCCTTCGGCAATGACAGCAAGAGAGCTGCTCATTTCTTAGCCCACAGCTCCAGCTATCCCAAGCTGCAACTCCACAGTACCGACCACATCCTCAAGTTGTCCATGTCTCTGAATGGCCTTTGGTGGGAAGAGTCTTAGTATTCATACTTCCCAAACCATCTTGCTCATGTTTTTTTGGATCTCTGGTGTCAGGGGAAGGAGAATAGAATACTATTACTGAAAATTATTTGATAGCTAAAATGACAGCAAATTTATCCATTAAAAATATCTTATTTCCAGCTATAAACTGTTGAGCTGTGTTACAGCATCTCCACTCAGAAAAAAAAAAAAAAGCATACATGAAATTTCAAAAATAATTATTAGGCTTCATTGGTAATGTAAGAGCACAGTAACTCTAACATATGTCTGAATATTCTGGAGGAAAGATTTCTCTTTACTCTTAAAGAAATTCTAGGTCCAGTCTCTTCTAACTAAATCCTAATGTCTTTCCCTTCATGTCCTAAACCTTCCTTTCTCTCTAAGCCTTCCACTTTTTCTCTAGATCTGCAGCAATATGTTCTCCCATAAAGGTCTTGTCTCAGTTGTAGATCCTGATTTTCCTGCCTGGCAAACCCATCAGGGTGTGCTATTCCTGCTAAAACAGAAGGATTGAACAAGAACAGTATATAATGCTTCAGTGCAAGTATGAAATGGACTTGTTACTCTGTTCTGTGAATGGGGATTTTCCTTTTTCTCACAATAAGAAAATTTTTACAACCTAAGTGCCTCAGGTAGGGAGGGTCAAATCCATTGGAACAAAATGTAGGAAGCCATCACATCCATGTGAAACATTTCTCTCTTTCACCCATCTCACTTGTCCTTCCAGTCTGGGTTTGATCCACTCATCTGACTCATTCTGAAATTATTTCTCTGTAATCATTCAACACTTTCAAGAAACATCAGTAGTTATTTTTCTCCATGGCCTTGCATTACTTCTGCATGCCTTCTGCTTCCCATTATCAGAAGGAGCTCACTCTCATCTGTTTAAAATCCTTTCCTATGAAAACTTTTTTTTTCCCTCTCCTCAGAATCCCAGGGCAGTCCATTCATCTCCCTCCAGATGAATTGACCTCCAAGAGAGGAAAGAACACATTTGATAGACTCAGCTGTAGAAGGAGCCCAGGAGCCACTTGCACACCACAGGAGAGGGTCTGCGTGCCTGGCAGGGGGCAATGCTGGATCGGAACTGGACGGTGCATTTAAGGCTACAGCCCTTGGCACAGTAAACCTGAGCTTGCTGGGCAAACACATATTTTAAACACAGATCTTCATAAGTTGTGGGAAATCCTGTCAAAGTGTCTAAAATTGGTTTTACACAGATTGAGAGCAGCAGATTAAATACCTAGAAGAAGGGGATCAGAGGCATGAGCAAGTGCACAACACATTGGTACATCACAGGGAGCAAGCCATGGATCTGGGCAAAAGGCAAGCAGGAGGAAATCACAAGAAGCATATGCACCCTCTCAGTCAAAATTTCATCTCAGTCAATAGAAAAAACAGTTCCTCCTATTCAAGACAGCTTTGGAGCCAGTCCAAGCCCTCTCAAATGTGAGATTAGCAGGGCAAAGAAAAGATGGAAAATAGAAAATAGACTAGTGTGGAGGGACTGAAATGAAACAGGATGTGCAGTGCAAATGATTCCTTCTGGCCTTCTTCCTATCCCACAGCAGAGAGAAGCCTTGGAGGCAATTACTGTTTCCACTTCCCCATAATACAGATTTTTTCTTGTAATTTTATCTTTAAGGAAAATGATTGGTCTAATCACCCTGCTGGGTACCATCATATCTCATTCCCCCCTCTCAGAAGTAAGAGCACAGAAGCCTTGCACCAGAACAGTGATGGATGAAGGCTGCAGCAGCACTCAGCCTTCCCCAGATAACCATTACTTCTCCTATTCAACCACCTTTTTTTTCCTTTTCCTTTTTCTTTTTCTTTTTCTTTTTCTTTTTCTTTTTC
>VXBN01002508.1:2403438-2426594 GCA_013397395.1 Sinosuthora webbiana | reverse complement strand
TTTTTTTTTTTTTTTTTTTGAGGCTGAAAATGAATAGACGCATCTCCCATCCTTCAGGGATCCTGGATCTGGTTTTCTCTTTAGGTTTTTTTTGGCCTTGCTTGCCCTGTGTGAGAAATTCCCTGGTATTGTTACTTTGCTTCAGTGGAGGAGAAGTTCGTGGTGGGACAGAGATGCTGGCTAAGAGGAAACCCCTGTAGTTTGCTTCATTTTCAGCACTTCATTGCCCAGGGTCTTTAACATTAGAGGTGCCCAAAATAACCTTAGTCACAGGAGCCCAATCTTTTCTTTCGGTTGACTTTGCCCGAAAAAGGAATTCATTAAGTGTGGAGACAGTACAGCTAGAAGGTCCTAGGGAGGATGGAGACAGTCATGCAACTCCAAACTAAATTCAAATATCAGGTGGCTTTAGCAACATGCAAAAGAAGTCCATTAAACCTGTCAATCAGAAACAGACATGAATTTTTAGGGGATAGAGGGAGCCATTGGCAGTTCAGAAGAAGGGTTGCATTTCAAAAATGAACTGTCTACTCTCTTCAGGAAAAATGATAGCTCTAAGATCCCCCTTGGGAGAAATAGCTTCTCATTTCTGTCTCCTTAAAACAGTCATATTAATAGAACTTTTCATGGAATTGAGCATTCAAACTTCCCTACTGAATTATCACTTCTTTAATCCGCTTTATTAGGTTAATGGGTTTTTTTATTAAAAATATTTTTTAACTGTGTGTACACACAGCCTTCACATAGTTATATAAATTTTCACTGTGTATTTTTTAAAAATTTCTTACTTTTGGGGAAGGTATTCTATTTATTTGTACTTTTGACTGTAATAATTGTGTGGTACAAATATTGGGTATGTTCTCTGCAGAAAGATGATCAGGCTCCTATGAGATCCAGGGCTCACTGGACATGCCTGCTGCCTCTGCCTTTGATGAGGAGTCTGGGGAATGTGTGTCAGAGGATGTCTGTGGGGGCCAGTCACCACTCTTACCAAGGTCCACTTTCCTTATCACTCCATCTTCAAAGGATGCATCACCCACCTTTCAAATGCCTTTCCACAAACTGTCCTGGGGAGCAGAGGGAGTGGTATTGGGAAGTTTCCCCTTCTGCTCCAAAAGATTGGTTTCTCTTCCATCTGGTGCTGCAGTCAAAAACATATCATTCTGCATGGGCAAAAGTTCCTCTGGCAGCAAACGAAGCAATGACAATAAATACTTGTGAGGCCCTACAGTGAACAATTAGTATTCCAAACATGAAATTAATTTGTCCTGCGAATATAGGAACATTGTAATTTAGTTCACTTTTATTTTATTGTCAGATACAATTCATTTTCTACATGATTTTATGGTTGGATAAGATTCATTAGAAATTTTCCCCAAACTGCCTCTATTAAGTGAAAGAGTGGGGGCAAGATCCTTTCTGTTCTTTTCACTGCAAATGTTGTGCTGTCTTTTCTCCTGCAAATGAGCCTTAACTCTAATCTATCCACACACAATGCTTGGCTCTATAGCCTTAGATTTTTTTTCTAAAGTTTCATTTTAATTTTTACTGCTGAAGAAGATTTTTCTCTAAAGATATTCAAATAAAGACTTTAAAAAAAAAAAAAAAAGAGAAAGGAAAAGTAAAAGAAAAAGACTAGTCCAGGCTGCTGAACTATAGAGTGAATAGACAGTCTTTCTTCTTTTACGTCAGATTTTCAAAACTTGCCTTGAAGTTAGTATTATTCAATTCTGTGTATTGTCCCTGTCTAAATACAAGGCAATCATTGAACAGTAAATGTGTGGAGACTTCATCTGTTTTGGAGGAGCTACATAAGCAATAAAGTACCAACAGTCAGATACCCCTCAAATGCTCAGGCACGACTTTGCTCAACCAAATTTGCTCCATATTGAGACAGACAGTAAGAATTCATCACTCTTTCCTATGGGAAGAATAAAAAGTGCTGTGGAAGACATATTCCAGCCCCCTGCTCAGATGAAGTGTCTCACAATGTGTCTCTGTCATCAGCCCCTCTTCACCTACCATTCTCTGCCAGGACAAAGATCACCCTTTCAATTTGTATATTTGTTAATACACTTTCATGCACCGTTGTAATCTTTTTCCTTTGTTTGCTTGCCTGCTTTAACTGTAAAAAAAAAAAATCTTCTATTAATAATATATCAGTAATTTACTTTCCAATCTCTTGCCAGAAAAGGGAGAAAAGAAAACATTCCACAGGATGCTGTGCCCAACAAATAAATAAATAAATGAAAAATGACTGCGTCAACCATTTCTGAAAGTCAATGTGCCTTAGAGGCATTTGAAATTCTTTATTGCTCCTCTGCCTGAGCCAGGCAGCCTGAAGTGCAGCCCTGGCTGGGGTCTGTGCTCAGACTACATTCACAAAGTGAGGGTTTAAGGAGAGGAGTAGGCAGGTACCAGTCCAGCCGTGGGGACAGGGCTGGTTGTGGAGGGCTGCTGCAGAGGTGTACACCCCTAGGGGTCTGCACTGGGCAGAGGGGGGACTGAACATTCCTGCTTAACAATGAAATGACCCTGTGGTTAAAGCAAAATGAGCTTTGTTCTCCATGATGCAAGTCCTGTGTGACTTTGAGAAAGTCATGTCAGCCTGCAACCATAAATATTTATAGATGTCCCAGATGTATTCAAGAGACTTAATGAATTGCAGCCAGGGGTGGGAGTGGTGGTGAAGGATGCTGCAAGCTGCATACCTCTGGGTTATGTAGTGGATTTCCTGATGACAAAGTAGTGCAGGAATGTGGTATGGCCATCTTGGCTCCCACTGCAACTGCCCAGCTCACTTCAAAATCAGTATCAGGTAGATGTCAAAATACCTTGAGGGATCTGAGCTTAGTCTGACTCCTTTTTGAGTCACATGGGATGGTGATTTGATCTGTGTAAGTGTCACAGCAGACCTGACCTCTCTGGTACAGTCAGTCTATGACAAGGCTGATGACATGGACACAGCCAGCCCCAGCATCACCTGAGACTTGTCAGGAAGGTCTGTGAGCAGTCCACAATTCCAGGATCTAATATTTATACTGAAGTGTATTTTTAGCAGGTAAGGAGGGAAAAAAATTGGAGGTGTCAATAGGTTTAGGTGTACACATCTGACCATGAACTGCTTAGTTCACATTTTGGGTATGTGTGTCCCTGGCAAGAAACTTGAGTAGTCCAAAATGCGTGCTAAACTTCTTTTCTTCACTGACTCTTTCAATTTCAGTGTCTTTCTCCAAAGTAAATGTTTGCTTATTCACAATCAAACATATAGAAATAAGCTGTAGTTGGCAAGTGAGTTGTTATTCTGCCTTACTAAGAGTCTTCCCATTCCAGAGAAAGTGAAGGACTTCAGTTGCAGGGCACATGACAAGGCACTTCATTCCTTTGCCTACTGTTGAAATTTTTTACAGATTTGACACAGTCTGTAAGCAGTGGTATCAACCCCACAGCCAAGGAACTGCTTTCTTGGCCAACATCATAGAGGCTGAAATATAAATCCTGATAATTAAATGGCATAAACATTTTCTAGGAAGTGGTGAATTTTTCTACTGGGTATTCTCTGTCACTAAACTGAAAGCAGAGAAATTCACAAAAAAAAAACCAAACAAACAAAAAACAAACAAACAACTAAATATATATATTATCAGGGTTTCTCTTGTTCTGTTCTTTTAGATGCTTTTACCAAACCTGGAAAATTTTCAAAACATTTTCAAACAGACAAAGAACTATGTAGTCCTCATCTGTATATTTGACTGGACTGCTGCATTCAGATATCGTCATGTCATGACTTCAATTCTATTTGAAGAGGGTGAAGAGGTTATAAAGTCACAAGTGTTCTCCTAGGTTTTCAGTTCTTTTCGAGAGTGTGTTCATTCAGTTAGCCTTGCTTTTGGAACATTCAGGCATTTATCACTGATCAGTGGACCAAATCTATGCTACATAGAAACATAGAGTGACTATGAAATGACTCTATGGCGTGACTAGAAATGACACAGTAAAAAGGAAAAAGAAAAATGACAGAGTAAAAGCAGGGTATTGAGATATACCCTGGTTCTTATCCAGATATAAGGGAAGGCCTCATCTGGAGCTGTGCTGGCAGAAGCTTTTCATAATAATCCTTTTCACTCTGTAATGACACATCTATAGCTACAGCAGCTACTGAAAGCTCATCTGCTTGCTTCTATCAATAGCTAACCAGCTCTGTGGTGTTAATTCTATCACTGGCAGCAGTTGCAAAAAAACCCCTCAAACTCATGCTGCCTGCAGAAATGTGCAGTCTTATTGAGCCAGAAGACCAGACAATGTATAACATTTTATTTATGGGTAGGTACAATTATAAGTCCCAATTATATTGGATGGGGACATAAGTGTGACTTGAGCACTGGTAATCAGTCTTTTGGACCCTGAAGTTTACTAAGTGAGCAGGTATTTCAGCCTGCTACAGTCATGCCAGTCTTGCCTTCTTTTTTACGTAAGGCAATCGGATTTTATGCACTTTATAAATGCAAATGCTACTGGTATTCAGTCTGTCTGCAATACTTAGCTTATCTGTTTCTTCCTCTCTTTTAAAAACCTATTTTGACAACAATCTGTAGGAAAAGGGCATGATATTAGGATACTGAAGTTGCTGCATAGTGATAAGACAATGGTCTGGAAAATTACAGGGAGGAGAAATGGAAGAAGCTACTGAAGGTGGACACTGATAGGAAATACTTGCCCTGGTGCTGGTCACTAAAGGTTCTTCAGAACTTCAGTGTGTGGGTGATGGACATTGAGAAAGACTCTTTCTGAACAGCTGGAAAAAATATTTAAAGAAAAGTACAACACCTGCACCAAGGCATGAGTTCAATGATGCACCAAGGTGTTATTTAAGGGATTTGGGGCATTTTTTTGAAGTGTGTTGGTGATTTTTAGCACCATGACTGAGTTTTCTGTGCTTATTTTCAGGCATACGTACACGACAACTTTATGTTGCTTTATGTTTGGGTTTCAGTATACCTTTATGTATTTTGACATTTGTATGCTTTGATTTTATTTCCATACAGGAGAAAATGGACTACACAAAGCCATTTCCATCAGCCATTTAATAAATCACTGCAGCAAAGGTGGGCATTTTAATGACCAATTCCAGATGCTGAGCCATGAGCTTAAACACATTAGCTATGTCTCATTATACATAAAACAAACACATCAAGTTAAACACCTTGTGTGGTAAATATATACATTCATATATTATTTACCAACAGTGTGAAAATACAAAGCTCTTTGCAAAGCTCTGGAAAAGAAGGGAGGTGGAGCACTAAGGCAAGTTTTGTGTTGGGAAGGTCATTAATTTTCTGAGGACTGTGTACTCTGAACGAGGCAGGGCTGTGAGTGCTCAGTGTTCAAGAAGTTCCACCAAGGGGGTGCAGAAAATGGCAGGGAGCTGTAGAGGGTCAGCAGAAGCTGCAGAGCAGCAGGTGTGAGGGGACAAAACTGAGACCACAATACACTTGCCAAGCCAGGAATCATCAGCTGTTTTTCCTTGGATTTTAATATTCCACTACAGTGGTCAGGTGACTGTGCGTGTGCATCTACCCTCCCACAGAGTAGGGAGCATTTGTTGTATGTGACAGAAATGTGTCATTATCCCCAGCTGCACTACCTAAAGATGGACATCAAATTAGATTTTCCATTAGAGACAAAAGCCTGTATTGTCCCCCAGAATGCTTCTTCCATATTGCAATGAACACAACATTGCCTCAGATCAGAACTGACTTCCAAAACAGTCTGCTCAATGAGGCATTTTTTAACAGATATTACAGGGTCCAGCATGTTTTATAGTTTTCTTCAGCATTTCAGTGAAATAAAGACCACAGGTGTAACTTAACAAGCAAGCTTCTCTATTTTCTCCTGCTGCATGTTTGTTCTGCTCTTGTTTTGGTGGATGCTGCAATTCCTTTTTCTTTTTTTCCTTATTCACATGGCAAATCATGTAACCTGAATTTTATCCTAACATATATAAAGGCTGAATCATTTGTGTCTCCACCTATGTTCTTCCTTGCAGATCAGTACATAAAATAGAATTGTTTAGGATCTAGATGTTCAACTCTATGTAAAATATAGTAATTTTTGTTTCTTTATCGAAAAAAAATCTTAAGTTTTGTAAAGATTGTGCAAGGTTCTCAGGAATGCTCTTTTCTGACCTTCCTGAAGTGACAAGGCAAAGAGAGATTTCAGTTTATGAATTTTATTTTAAATACTAATTTTGAAGGAAAAAAATCAAATTATTCTATTATCGTCATTACCAACACTGCCATCACTCACCTCTCTACCTCTGAAATGCTTCATGTCACATTTCTCAAAATATTCTGACAGAGACATGTGTCTTTTTAGTCAAAGGCACCAACCAAAATAATTAAAACACAAAAAGGTCTGAGTGACGTCAGTAAGCTTTAAAATAATCCTGCAAATTAAGAATCTAATTGCAGGGGGCAAGGAGGTCCATATATCTTGGAGGTTTGGAATTTTCTTTCTTTTTTCATTACTATAAAAGAAATTTTGCAAGATCATACTGGGAATAAATCAACGTGAGTCTGTAGAAAAGGGATTGATGTCAAAATCTGGAGAGTTAATTTTTATTCTGAGAGGCAGACTACTATGTTGCATGTTCATCTAGTGTGAAGGGGTTCAGGGTGCTCCAGGTTTATCAGTCAGCCTTCTAGTATTTGTGCCCCAGGACCAAGGTGAAATCACACCTCCAGTTAGCAAGGATAGTACAATAGCTGTACTTACAAGCACTGGTTTGTGTTATAGGACGGATTAAAGTTTCATGGTTTAAAAATACTAATAACTTGTCTGATGAATTTTCAAAAGGTTAATCTTAAAACCATTTTTTTCAGAAGATTTAAGTAAAAAAAAAAACAATCTTCTTACGTTTGTTTGGCTGTGTTGCATATATAATGTAAACCATGTCATTCTCATTTGAGAGTTGCAAGTAAATGCAGGTATTAAGAACTGTGCTTTTAATAACTGGAATAGGACTCTGAAATACATGACAAGACAAAATTAAGGTGTCTTGTGAGGATGGGTTAAGAAGGGTTCTTGAATGCTTTGGGGTGGTGAAGTGCTTTGGTAGGATAGAGAGTGAGGTGGGTCACAGTACCTCATACCTGTTGGCCAGAACAAGGCAGCTGAGAGACAGACAAAGGTAAAGAGTAACACTTTTTCATGTGCTCAGACCAGCAAGCAAACAAGACATCTGTCATCCTCTCCCTCAGCTCTCGAGAGCCCTCACCTGGCTTTCAGCACCTGACCCAACAGAGAAGTCGGCTCACCCCCAACACCCTCACCCCTGCCTCTTCCCTCCTCAGCTCCCAGGCAGTGCCTACAGGACATGCACACACACACCATGGCTCCTCTGATCCCTTATTGTTCCTCCGTGGGTCAGCAGTAATGTCCCTGCGAAATATGAAAGCAGAGCAAAGATTTCATAATGGCTGTTGATAAAAACTAATGAACCATTGCAGGTACTCAGCCACAATAGGCACAGGATATCAATGAACTACTTAATGAAATTGAATTGCTAGACACTTGAAATGCATCCTTTGTCATTCTGGCCAACACTCAGCCTGCCTAAACTCATTTGACTACCTACAGTTGTTATGCAGCCAGACAGCGTGTGGATGTTTTTATATATTTACCCTGTGTTTGTTTTTGATCAGCTTACATGGCAAAGAAAACCAAGACAGGATGTTTTGAGTCTTTTTACCCAGTTTTCATCTACTGCCAGCAGTAGACTGAACTGATTGAAATTTGAGGACAGAGACATCTGCAAAGAAAGCAGGATGACATATGTTTGTGCTATAATTTTCCCTTTCATAGCACATCTGAGATAATTTCTCAGCTCCCTCTAACAAAAAACATCATGGAGAGTGAGGATGAGCCCTGGATTTAGGACAGAATATGGACCTTAGGGAGGAAAGAAATGGTTTTGTGGAAGACCAGGGCAAATCATAAGATTAAAGTTCAAAACAAGCACGAGCATTTTAAAGGATCAGCATGAGCACTGTGGATGTTTATTATTTATTGTCAGTCCAAGGGTGTTGGTTTTTGCACCTATCATTATGGTATTGAGTGGCCTCTCTGGAAAATTAAGAGGAATGGCAAAGCCACAGACAGACTGGAGACTCTTAGTCTTCCTTTTTGAGATCCAAGTAGGTTTTAGGATTGGGTTTGCAAACCTGCTATTCAATGGAAAGACCCAATTAGACTGGAAACTGGAAATATATTTTTACTGAGGCAAAAAAAAATTTCATGCAGAACTTCCTTTTTATTTTTTTTAATTTCCTTTAGCCAAGAGACCTTTCTGAAGTAAACATACATATTTTTAAAAAATATTTCTGATAAATATCAACATAAAAGCCTTTGAAAATATCACTAGGTTTTCATCCTTTCTGTTCTCTTCAAAGCAAAGACAATAAAATAAATAGTTGAAGCTATATTCTCTCCTTGTTTAATTTAATTGAAACCATTCACTAGGCTTTTTTTTCTTTGGACAAAATAAAAAATGAGATAATCTGAGGAGAAATTTTGCAAATTAGATTCATTTCCAGAGCCCAATGTGATCTTCAGTGCATAGCTTGAACTAAGTCACTGGACCCTGATCTGTGTCCTCTTCTGAACTCGTGAATTGGATCCAGCACTGTTTTCCTCAGGGAGGTGGACATGAAGAAGGGTTTGTGTCATGCCTCCAGATACAGTGCAAAGCAGTAATTTTTAATACACTTCACTCAAATGACCTCTTGTCGCTGTTGAGTTAGGGGCAGCTGAATGAGCGACACATACTCCAATCTTCTTAGAAGGCATGTAGCAGTTTATTAGAAATCATATCTTTTTATAGACTGTTCCAATACAGCCGGACATGATTGGTCCTTTGGTGTTAACCCCTCGCCATCATTGGCGAATTAGAAATAACACCCCTTTGCAAGCATCTTGCAAATCAGCAAGTGCAAAACACCAGGTGCAAGGATTGTTTTGAATTCTCCCACTGAGCTTACTCACAGCTCCCCAGACCAGTGCCTGGGAAAGTTTATTTGACTTTCTCTCTCACAGGCCTTGCTAACTCCATTTGGTAAGAGTCAGTCTGGGGAGAATGGTGTAATGGTGTGTGCNCTGACCAGGCTGTCAGCATCTACAACCTCTCTTTTTGTTTCCCCCCTAACTCCATTTGGTAAGAGTCAATCTGGGGAGAATGTTGTAATGGTGTGTGTGGGTAAAACATAAAGGGATTGCTGTGCTCCACTGCCAGAAAGTGATTTTTTTCGGGATGTGTGTCTGTTGCTCATAAGCTCCATCTGCTAGAATGGGTTTTCCTCCCATTGAGAGTCCTGGGCCAGGGCACAGGCATCTGAGGGGACCTGGACCTTCTTCACTGCCAGTCTTGTGATAATTCCCAAAGCACAGCCTGGCAAGAGATCTGTTTACGCTCTCCAGAGCTCTGGGACACATCCTGTTCTGCGCTCCTATTCCATGTTTGTCACTACTTTGCAAACTGCCCCTACTCCTTTTTAAGCCTCTGTCATCATGGGATTAGGTCTCTGGATGCCCATTCCATCATGAGCAATTTATCTCCATCAGCTCCATGCTTGCCCATTCTTGCAATTCCTGAAAACTTTCTTCAGCTCTCCTTGAAATCAAGAAAAATCAGTCCCTGAATAGCAGAGAGCTTTCAAGGGGATATTTTTTGATGGATTTGGAAAAATATTGAGACTTGCACGATCTTAGTGGCCTTTGAACAGCCATCAATCTCCCACCCACCACACAACATAATCATTTCCCTGTGTGAAATGCTTAGCCTACCATTTGTGAGGTTTTGATCAATTGAAGGTGAAGCATTCACACTGAATTTTTAAGAAAATGAATGAAGACTGAAGGCAGGCGTGCAGCTGAGCAGTGACTGATGGTAAGAGGGGCCACTGCCTTCTCCAGTGGCTGCAAAGTCAAATATCTTTGCATTTATGCTTCTTGGACATTTCAAATTAAGATATAGCTACAAAATGCTTAGGCAGCCGTCAATTTCTCTTTAGAGATCTAGGTGCCAAAGGACTTTCTGGTATTTTATTGAGTGAAAAAACACCCCATGTATTCAGCACCAAGTATCTTCTCTGGAATCCACTTTGCACAGGAAAGGTCAGAACTTTATTAAGAAAAAAAAGATTTTTTTCTTTTTCCATAAAGAACAAAATAGTAAATTAAGCATGAATCCAATTAAGACTAAGAAAAACAACAACAACAACAACAAAGAAAATTTATAAAAAAGTTCCATTTGGATGCCAGCAATTTTAAAAATGCCAAAATATTTATTTTTAGAATATGTGAAGAGAAAATTCTCAACTTCTCATTTCATAGAGCTCATTAAAAAAATAGAATGGTCTAAGTATTAAAGATTAAATAAAAAGTCTAAATAGCTCCAAAAAGGGACATAGTTTATATATATATATATATATATAAATATCATATCAACTTCAAGGAAAACACTCATACTATGTTTTTACTTCACCTAGACTATGTCTTCCCCTTTTATTTTTTGTTTCCACTTCAAATATCAAAGGAATAAAAACCACACAAACACAATACTTGCTGTCTTGTTCCAGTAGAGCCTCTCTTCCTTTTTATTATTCATACTTGGAACTGCTCTTCCCACCATCATCAGGATTCTCTGCATCTCGTTTACCCAAACCTCTCAAAACACTTTCTTTATCTAATCTATTTTAACGGCGTTGAAGAACCCTTCATGGTAATATCTCAGCACTGAAATCTAATCTAATCCATCAGCCAAGAGTCTGGTTGCTTTATGAACACTAATGGGCAGACGCTGTTACCCTTTCCTCAGACTGAAATCGATCCCACTGCTCAGCTCTGAATAAAGGTGTCAGAATCTGTTCCTCAGCTGGCAACACCTAATTCTTATCATCATTTGTCACCTGGGGAAACTGAGGTACTGCAAACTAAAGCTGCTGGGGGGTCACATAGCAGCTCATCAGGAAATGACAAACCAGAAGTCCAAGCTTGCAGCCCCCAGCTCTCACCAGCAGCAGCCAAATCACTGCTTGATGAACTGGATTGTGTTTGAACGCATGCAATGCATTCTGGCCTGTGTTTTAACCCATGCAATGCACTCCGGCCTGTGTTTTAATGCATCCAATGCGTTCAGAATTGTGCCTTGTGTAATAAATGCTTACCTGTGAAATAAAACTCCACAACCATCGTGTTTACTTGTGCTTGTAGGTTGCTGGCTGAATAGAAATTGCCTTCTTGAGATGGCCAAAAATAATAATAATTAAAAAAAATTACAGTTGATGAGGTTTGTCCTCGCCCTGAATTACAAGGAGAGTGAGGTTATAAACCAGATTTCAGGCTGTGCTGGGCTGTATCTCTTGCTCTACACAAGGCACCATTCTAGGAAAATAATTTTAGTTTGTTTAAAAAGAAAAAGAAATAGTAATAGTAATGATGAAAGTAATTGATTTTTAAAGAAGTCCTTGAGCAAATTTGATTTTCAGGAATAGTGCTGGCATAGTTTCTGGGGTTTTCTCTTCAATTCAAACATAACAGCCATATATGAAAACTAATATTTCTAGCTATATTTGCATTTGATCCAAATTCTTCTTCTTAAGTTGCTTGTTTCTCCCCTTATTCCCAACCTGCTGTGTGTTATAGAGGGAAGCAGAGGAAGTACACAATGGTTCCAAACTTCATATGTTGCAGTTACGTGATATCACACATTAAAGGAAGTAAAAAAAAAAGAAAAAACATTGCAAAAGCAGACCAATTTTATTATCTCAACCTTTAGAGATAAATAGGATTCAGATAGCAAGAAGAGCTTGAATTTGTCCACCAGTTACAAAATACTCCTCTGATTCTGTACAGTATGTTTCTTTCCTCCTCACAAGAAAGACAAGCTCTCACTGATGGTTAGAGATGCTTTTTAAAGAGAAGGCACAGACAAGAATGGAATAGGTGGATGGGCTTCTTGAACCTCAATTCCCATGACATAATTGTGATAACCTTTCAGAAAGTGCCAGAGTGTGAAAAGCAAATAAACACACTGTGAGAAAAAAGAATACTTGTAGAATCTAAGACCAAATAAAATAAAGAAAGCAATCTTACACACAGGAGCAAAAAACCCTGATGAGACAAAGACTAAAAGTATCAATTGTCAAAATCACATTGATGAGCATTATGTCTGCAATGTTACCAAGAGCACGGCTAGACAGCTGATTAAAACTAGAGAGAATGTCCTTTTCCCAGGTTTGTATATGCTGTGTGTCAGTCAGTTTCAGCCAAAGGATGTAAAAGCTATATTAGGATACTACCTGAATTTCAACAGTGCCCTCTTGAATAGTTGATTTTAAAAGTTCAAGGATAAGTGTCTTGGCAGCATAAATGTTGTGTTTTTTCATGGTAGTTGGCTTCTGCCTGATGTGTTCAGAGCTCATTCACCCTTCTTTTGCACATTACTATAAAAAGTACTAAAAGCCAGGATCTGACAAGGTCTCTCAGTCTCATACTTTGGGGTTTGAATCTGGAGAACATTGGAAAACTGGCTCATTGTGATGAAATGGCAGAACTATTTTCTTTTGTTCTGCATCAATGGAATATTTTAAAGTAGTAGAATTTTCTGGTGTTGAAATCTGCTTCTTTTTTTCTTTTTCTAATTTGAGTCTGTTTGCCTGAAAAAAAAAAGACATCTTTGTCAGGCCTGAGCATGAGATTCTTATGCAGTATCGAGAAATGAAGGAAAGAGCAAGTGGGGAAGTAGAGCATTTCAGGATACCTAGCACAGAGCCCCCTGTAGTACATGGATCCCTTTTCAATACCTTTTTTTTTGTTGTTGTTACAATTTGTTGCATTTAAAGACAAGAAGATGCCATTTGACATTCTTGTCTAACTTCTCACAGACAGATAATTTCAACTAGCAAGATCTGCATCAAATCTCTTTCAGAGAGAGAGGTTTTCTGACCAGGTTTTTGGAGGAAGTTTTTACTCATTTTATTATTTACCTGTATTCCCTGCCATTACCCAAATGAGTCCAGGAAAAATAATCTGTTACAAGCAGTTATCACCATCAATAGGCTCAGTGTGTTACAGGAGACAGAGCTATACAAAGGGTTATACTTAAACTGCATTTAATAGAAGAAATGCCATCTTCTAGTATAAAGTGTTCCACTGTTCACACATTCATAGACTCAATAATGCTGTAATTGCTATTCACTGCAAATAAGGTTCTTGAATTCAGTTCATAGCACAGCTGAACTCATGCTGGAGACAATTTTTCTGCAAGCATAGACACCACCACCCCATTAGGAATCTCAGCTGAAATCTGTTTGGGCTTATACAGACTAACTAGAAGGGAAAAGGAGGGAGAGACAGAGAGAGAGAAGATACGGATCTGTAATTACAAGTGGCAGAAGGACATGGTTAAATTCATTGGGCAGCAATACCAGCAACACCAGCAGATATCTGCAGAATGTCTTGTCTGTAAACATTGTCTGAATTAATCACAAGGAGAGACAGTGTAATAATTGCATTTTATTAAAGCTGAACAAAAGACTGTGATACTGTTCTGAATAAATGAGCTAACTGTAATGTGACCCACTTCCCTGAGATCTCAGCCACAGCCAAAGTGTCTCATAAATTGTGCTGGAGAGAGGCAGATGATAGGGGAAGACCTGCAGAACCACCACATGAACTACTTAGGGAAACGGGTCTTGAGTGGCAACAATCCTTAAGCCAACAGACCTGGTCCACCTCTTTCATTTTTGTTTTCTTTTAAGTAGTCATTGAACAAATAATGTTCATTTGCTTACAGAGGCATCATCTTTTCTCTTCAGACTGTCTTCAAGAAATAAAACCTCCTGTCACGTCAATATTTTGTTATGCCAGTCACGTCAATATTTTGTTATGAAAAGAAGTAAAATACTTCAAGAATTTGAGGAACCATTTTAATAAAGGATCAGAAAAGAGTAAGTGCTCTTATCTTTTGCATTAATGAGTCTAAGGCATGGGAAATTCTGTATGTGTGAATGAATGCAGACTAACAGATTTCCAAGATATTTTTTCTTTGTTTAAGAGATATTGCAAGAAAGTAGGGTATAAACTGGGAGGTTGGTTATACAGAGGATGTATGACAGAAGTAGCTATAGGTATATGCAGGCATTGGCAGAGACATCAATATCCTGAGTGTGTACACCTCTCTATGTGTGCCTGTAGTGCACAGGACTGTACTGAGTTTTTGTCTGAAACCTGTTCAAAGTCTGGTGTGTTTTGCTGAAGCGTTTCTCTGTCTTGTTTCTCTCGTGCCACTCAGGCTATTCCAGATCTGTGTCTCCAAAAATCTCCACCAAAACCAGTCTCAGAAACAGCAGCCTCTGACATCACTGTCAGTTTTCAGGCCTATTTCTTATCAAGTTCCGTAGCCTTTTCCTTGTGCAACACCTGCATTTTGAACCCTTTTAAGGGCTGTACAGCACTTAATTTAATATCTTATTTCTTTAGCAACATTTTACCTTATGAAACCCAAAACAGGCCAAAGCTGTCAAAGTACAGCACTCTGCCTCTTATTAAAGGATGTGCCAAGAAAAGACTGAAGCCCATTAGGGAGAAAACACACTTTCTGTCATGTAAACAGATAGTTTGGGTTGTAATCTACGCTGTGAAGCTCTGATGATCCAAGAGCTCTTGTTTTTTTTTTTTTTTAATTAGATGTTAAAAAGAATCAGCAACCTTCTCTAATGCTGCACAAGACACTGATACCTTTCAAACACAAGTATTTGGGGGCCTCTTTCTCTTTGTCATGTTATTTACAGCTGCTGTGTACGTTTGCTGGGTTGGCTACGTTTTACATTTGTGAATAAATATTTAATTGCTCTAATCTCATCCAACTGACAGGCTTTCTCCTCTTCTAAACAATTGCACACAAAGTGGCTTGTATCAAAAGACTGCACAGACCACATACCTTAATTAACACTGTGTGTCAATCTACCACATAATCTACCAGCGTTTTACAGAGGCACACAATGTTCACAGGTGTTACCAGATCCTTGCCAGGAAGCAGGCTACGTGGTTGCCAGGTCTTTCTAATAATGTCCTCCTGACTCAGCCTTCCTCATGTTAGAGCTCCAGCAGTAACAAAGACCCTATCTTGCTGTGAAAGTGAGACTGATAAGTATAGTGGTCACCATAAATAAATATATGAAACAATATTAAGGGTCTGATTCACTTTCAGTGACATTGAGCTAAATGAGAAATAAAGAGGCTGATATTTATAGAAGTGCCCAAGGGAATAAAGGCCTATGCAGTGGTAATAGGTCGCATGTATTCACTGACTCTTTTAAAGTTTTGTCTGAAATATTGTGCCATTAGGTTTCATTTGCATCTGTTGCTGTCTAGGCTGGTAAAGAGAGCGATAGAAAATACTACAAGGTGATCATGATGCCTCTAAGGATGCAGACTGTAAATGGATTAGGATATAAACAGTATAAAGAAAACCAAATCTGGATTAATACGCTCATAACAATTCCAGCAGACTCGACTTGCGTAGGTAGCCAAAGCTCTATGCCACACCACTCCCTTTCTTCAGATGTCTCTTTGACAAGGATTCAGTGATCTTTTGCAGGGTGGTGCCCTCATTGCTTTGTACGGAACAAAAACTGACTGATGATGACTTCTGTCACCCCTAGCCATCACTGTAGCAAATTAAAAACCCAAACCATAGCATTGAAATAAATTTGATCTGTCTCTTGCTGCAGAGATTGCACAAGAACATGTTGGGAGGAGAAAGATATGCTGTTCATGTTAGAGCTCAGAAAATTTCCAGGAGTGCTTGCCAGTATCACTCTATATGCTAAATTTGTACAAACACAGCAGTTAAGAAGTTGTACTCCAGTTAAAGTGTCGTTTGACAAGATGAACGCATTCTGCTGTCTCCTCTTATCTTGTGAATGCTTTATCTCTGAAGGAGAACAGATATTCTCTGTCTTTCAGACCCAGCCCAGCTCTTGTGTTAGACTTAGCATTCATAGAGTACATCAGAATTGAGAAGAAAATGTGAGTTCCCTTCCTCTGAGGACAGAAGAGTGAGAAGGACCCTTCAGGCTTCAGAGTTGAGGGTAATAATACTGAATTTAATGTGGAAAAAATACATTTTCAGTCATATATATATTTCTAGTATAACCTAAGAGCAATGGAAATATGGCCTAAGCCTCACCAACACTTCCATGTCACACATGGCTTTTCTCACAATTTTTCTTTTATTCAGTGCCCCAATATGCAGATGAACAACACAGCAGCTCTGGGAATTCCCCGGGCCTCTTCCCAAAAACAGCACTGGGAATATTTAAACTTCAGGAGCTGAATGAGGGAAACACCAAGTGTTTACCATCTTTTGAATCCTAGAAAATCAATGTCACTACAATTGTGAGTTCTCAGCAGGAACATATAATAGTTACATGGTTGCAGATACTTAGTCTTCTAAAAATACGGCTATTTTACTTCTCTAATATTTTGATTACATCCACCCTTCTATTTCTCATTTTCCTTTCATATCCCTAAAAATTACCCATTGTGGATGTATGTGTTTTGACTTTGTTGGGATTGATATGAAATCAAACGAGACATTAAAGAAATCAAGAGAGAGCCCTGTCACTCTGTCAGTGACAGAAATGTCTTCATAAATAATTTTCTGTAACAGACCCATCAATAACTATAGTTATAATACTCTTCCTGCAGCAACTTTGAGTTTAGTGTGTCTGGAAGCATTGATCCTTGTTGTGAAGGTCTTACTTTCTAAAGTCTGAATTTGTAAAAAAGTAGTTAATTCAAATTGATTTTAATGGAAGTTAGTACTATATCCTTTTGGGAATCTGGACCTAAATGCCTGGTAAGAGTCAGTGGTTGTTCACTGATCCTGAACAAATATTCTGCTTGTTCCTTTGTTTTCCTTTCTCCTTGATTCAATATATTGGAAACTAATGCAAGGCTTTGCTACTCCTATTACTAAGCAGCTCCTGGATAACAGTTGTTAACATTTGAAGTACAAGAAGAAAGCTTGGCACCTGAGGGGAAGTAGTGCAGGAGCAGCAGTGGCTTCATTCAGCACGCTCACACAGGAAGGAAACTGAAATTTTGCTAACAGGCTGCCAGACATGCAGGCTCAGTCCCAGAAAAAGCACTTATTACAAGGCAACCTTTGCAGTTCCCAAGGCCTTTAACATACATATTGGAAAGAGATTACATGCCAAGGGTGGATATGAGAACAGGGAGTCCAAGAAAATCCAAACTTTCAAGTGACTACAAAAAACTATTGCAATAGCTCCTTCCAGCTGCTAGCACTCTTTGGCACCCTCCAGACATCCACACGCACTGCCGCTGTTTCAGAGAGTTTAGAGTATGAGTAAGTTAGTGCTGGGGGAAAATGTGCTGCACTGGCAGATTCCACCTGTGAGTCTTTGTCTGTGTCACCTCATTGTTCCTACCCTCCTGTGGTTGTACAAATTCCTTTACAAAGACCTTACCCAAGATGATGATTTATACGTCTATTGTCACAGACTCACAGCTTTTGGAAGACAGTTGCAAATGTGTAGAAGAGAGATCTCAGCCCAGAGACAAAGGATAAAACACATTCAGTTGAGCAGTCCCTCCATACTGATCAAAGCTGCTTTCTGGATTCTGCAGATACAGTGGTCTTTTTAAAATTATCCTTCTTTACACGACTGCATCCATCAAGGAGCACAATGGTCTGAAAAGATGGCTGTTAAGCACATACTTTTTGTAAGATGGATTCAGGGAGCAGTCTCTACATAGCTTTGTGTTTGTTACTCTGAGACATCTGACTGAGAGTCTTTTTGTTGTCATATTCTGATTTGCCAGCCTTATATTTTTCTACTTGGGTTTCTTCAAGTGGATAATTTGTTCTGTCACTGGCAATTTTATGTAGAGACTCTAATAATTGGAGTTAACTCTCTTTGTACGTGTGCTAGACAGGATGAAGATAGGCCACAAAGATTTGTGACTTTTCCTCAAGAGATATACTCTCATGTCAATGAAAGGGTGTTTCCAAGAATGTTTAACGCTTTAAAACATCACTGAAAAAAAATTTGGTACTGAGTTTCTAAATGCTCTCTGCTTTGATGTCACAGGAAGTTTAGTTTGGGGTTGTGACATACTCATCTCATACCCTTGCATAGCTACGTGGTCATATTTTGAGTCAGGGACATATCAGAGAGTAGGATCAACCTCTTTCTGTGGCAGAAGACTGAGGGTTAGATTTTTCTAGAAAGAATCATGAAGCACAGTGCAGAAGCAGCTCTTTGATTTTGAAACTCCAGCTGTGAGAGAAGATACATATCAATTGACTGCACACATCCTTCCCACAAATGGATGAGCACAAAAATGTTTTAGGCACAGATTACTGTCTTATTTCAAATCTGTATAGCCAGAAAAAGTACACATGAATGTGTGGCCTTCGCACCTGACTTCTCTGCTCATTTGTTCCCTGTAATGTGCATCCAGAATCTGGGATTATCAAGGACAAGGATGATGAGGAGTGCTACAGATTAATTACATGCTGTAGATAAAGACTAGGCTCAGTGAAGTTACACTTATATGGAACCCACAAACCAAGAAAAGCAGGCCTGCTACGTACATTCAGGTCTACATTTTTATGACAATATTTTAGTTCAGAAATGACCTATTGATCTCAACAAAATTAATGACAAAGTAGGGTATTGATTTTGGTTTAAATCAATGGAAAACTTCCTTCTCCCTTTGAAGAAAAAGAAGGCCAATTCCATTTAAAAAACTTCTTGAAAACACCAGACATAGTAGTCAGGTGTAATGGTAGAGGTACACTCTCACGACAGGAGAGAGGATTAAATCACTTCTTACTTTGAAAATTAATTCATTTTTCAGCTGCAAAGCAAAAGGAAAGTCAATGTAAAACAGCTCCACTGATTTCAATAGCCCTTGCATTGTCCCTGAATGATAATTTTTCTATAGAACTTTTCTCATAAGGAAGACTACAATTAAAGCAGTGGCCTGAAATAAGTCATTCCTGAGTACCCATGTGTCTCCACTGGTCATTGCAAGGTCGTGTTTTATTTTCTCACATACAATCTCCATACATGTTATCACATGATATAAATTACTTCTATGCACAGGATGAGAAGAAACAGGATTACATTGCAGGAGGGATGGTTAAGTCTAAATATTAGGAAAAAATCTGAAATATAAAATTCAAGAACAATCCTAAACAAACTGTATAAGGAGAAAGAAGTATCTGTATCCTCAAAAACTTAAAGAACAGTCTAGACAAACATCTGTCATGAACAATTTAAACAGATATTAATTCACCCTCAGGAAAGCAGGAAAAAACTAAGGGACCTTTTATTATCTTTTCCTGCTTTACTTTTTTTTATCTATGAATTTTCTTTCAGGATGATGGAATTAACAATTTTAGTTGGCAGCTCTTTGACTTAATCCCAAATTGTGGTGAAACTTGCATTCACTAGTAGAGTTGATGGATTGTGCTCATTTTAGTAGTTTACTACTTTCATCTTCTATGGAAACAGAAGAAGAAGAGAGCACTTACGTGGCATTATGAGTTAAGTCAGTGTCATAGCCTACCTAGAGCTTGGGGTTACTCCACTCTGACCAGACAGTTCTTGCTGTCTAGCATTTCTATCATGAGTTCTCACTCTACTTCTCTCTCACTGGGACTAAACATTTTTTTTTTTTTAATTCAGATGGCAGCAGATCACTCAAGTGGACCAAACAAATTGTAAGAGCTTTGGAATAAAAAAAATCCAAATTAAAACCTCAACCTACATTTCCACAGTCCACATCTTGCAATAAACCTGCAGACAAAAATTTCTCACTTGCTGCTAGCCCCTTAAAAAAAAGGCAGATAAGTGACACAGGATCACTGAAAAAAAAAAAAAAAAAAAAGGCCATTCCTTATTCTCACTTATCAAAATGTATTATCTTTTACTTAGCAATAGTGTAATGGATTTTTTCCCATCAGCTAACACCATAATTCAATGGTACATTACAAACATGAAAAAAAACCTATTATGTGCATACAGTAGTATGTCAATTCCAACACCAGAAGCACCTCTGGCAGACAGCACATGCAAAATGTACTCTCAAAAAACAATCTATAGTGCTTTTAGTAGGATGGATTTTGCTTATTTTATACCAGGCAGTTCAGGTAATAACTGAGGAGGAGAAAGAATAGGTTTTGAGGGCGAAAGCATGAATTCATCTTATAAATACCACAAACCTATTGAGCCATCTGAGGAACTGTCCGAGTAATACACCTGAGGAGTCTGTGTGAGTCAAAGACAGTTCTGAATTTACCAGTCAGCAATCTTTCCCACAGAGCTGCAAGTCAATTGAACAATATTCTGGATTATCACTGAGCCATGAGACCACTCACATGCTTTCTATCTGAGCCCAAGCTGAGCTATCCCTGCAGCCTGAACATCTTCTCTCTGGGTACATTCATTTGACCACCCAGTCCTCATCTTTACTCATCCAAAAAAAACCACTATCTTATGCTATCACAGATCCTATTCCAACGCACACACACATGCACACACATATTTTAGACCAAGAGAAACTCCAGTGTCTGTTTAATTAATACAAAAATCCTTCAGTCATTCCTGTAGTGAAGGTAACTAGCTGTCCTCACTGCCTAAATTAATGATGTTGAATTTATTTATTTGCATTGCAATGGTGCTTAGAGACTTCAGGAAGAAAGTCGAGGTTTTATTGTGCCAGGCAATGTAGAGTTATTTAATAAAAGACAGCCCTTACAGCAAACAGCTCACAATCAATAAAGGCAAGAGAGGTAAAAGATGGGAGAAAATACTCTTTTATCAAATTCCAGCTTTCAAATGCAATTACCGTTTGGAGTCATCACCTGAATGAAATCTAAGATCTGAAAGGCCACTTTTATTACTTGTATCCATAAATATTTATGGCAATTTAACCTCAAAATTCCCATGTGCTCAGGGCTTTAAATACGTATTCAGCACAAAGGGAATTCAGCATGCATATCTGAGGGCATAATGGTTTCAGTAATCAATTCTGTATTCCCTTCAAAGAGCTAGAGCACCATTTAATTGAATCCTCTGCTTTGTATCAAAATGCTAGTAAAGTATACAGGGACATATAGCAAGCACTTCTTGCTAAAGGCTTGCCATGTCTGTTTTATTGTATCCTCTGCTTTCTTCCAGATTCTAAAATACCACCTGCCACTCTAGACTTGTGACAGCTGTGAGAGTCCTGATGAAATTTTAAAAATAATACTGCATATTATTTTGAAATTTATGAAATGCTATATCTTAGATGTAGATAAATTATGCTTGAGTCTTTCATTTTGCCTTCTGCTCCTTGATATGTTACAGTTTATAGACTCCAACTCTTCTAGTCCCTAAACTGAAAGACTAGAAATTTTCTCTTTCCAACTGATGGCTGTGAAATTTTTGTAATCCTGTGACTCCAGGAACTGAGACTCTCAAAAGAAAATGTAGATTATCAAGAAACTTAAAAGAAAATTTTTCTAATTGCATCATTCAGCAAGCTGCATCTGAATGGGTTCTTTACTGTACAGTTATCATTTCACAGTTTTGTTTTAATTTTTCAAGACAGTTATTAATAACTGATCCTTCTTCTGCATTTATTGTATAATTCAGATATTTTCAAAGAAAAACCAGCTTGGACTAGTGAACCCTTTTAAACCTTTAATGGAAATGTAAACTCCCACTCACCAATCTATGTCATTTTCTGTGCCAAAGCTGCTATATGTAATTGGCTGGGGCAGGATAGCTCACAAAACTGTTATTCCTTGTTAATGTCTTGCTAACAGAACACTGTTTAAGTGAAGCCTTGGTTAATACACTCACTACAAGGGTTCAGTATCTTGCAGAAGCACAGCATGTTGCCATATACATTGTGTTCCCATTTCAGATAAAAAGGAAAAAAAACCTCTGTTCTTTATGAGCAATAGGCTAATGTCAGTGGAATAGAGAAAAGAAATCTCTCTAACCCTCATGGATCACTCTGTTGTTCTAGATACTCTTTTGTGTACTTAGTCACAAGGGTGAACAAAAATACAATGAAATTTTCATGACTGATGGAATCTAGAAGGATTATTTCTATCACTAAGTCAGATTCAGAGACAAAGCAAGTAACCAAAGAAAATTTTTTCAATACATTGATATTCTCAATATGTGAAATCAGTGGAAGTGTTGCCTAAATGCTGATTGTGTTACATGGTTTAGAAATAGAGTTATAATCATCTACACAAGAAACATAGAAATTATAACTGTTATAAAAACAGAATTCATAAACCAGGGATTTCCTATACTTCCAGTATTTTTTTTCTGCAGAAGACATGGCAGAAATGCTAGAGTTACACACAGATTAGAATATTCCATAAAACCTCTATTTGAAACACTTTTATATAAAATTTTCAGCAGAAATAGGATTACTCAAAATTTTCAAAATCGATTTCTCTAACCCAAATGTACTGTTTAAAAATCTACAGTTTTCCTTAAAAGGGAGCAAAATCATTAATAAAAACTCCTGATGTATTGAAACAAACTGACTTTAGATCACCAAAATATGTTATCTTAAATTCCATTTAAGTGCAGTGTAAACAATTCATTATTCAGCAACACTGAGATTCAGGAGCACTTGAGGACACTGTAATTGGCTGCCGTGCTTGTAGTGAGCTGGGGGAATATTTTTTAAAGAACCTAAATAAACTAGTCCAATCTGCTTAGAATATGAACCTTACTATAGAAAACCTCTTCACTCTCCTTGACAAAGCGACCAGCAGGTTTTCTGTGAGTTGTCAAATCTCCCAGACTCCTCATCTATCAGGATCTGAGACTTCACTTGGGCTGTGCCACAGATAATGTCTGAAAGTCTGTGATAGAAATTGAATATCTCACAAGTACCAGAAGAAAGCACATACACAGAACCACCAACTCATCATTCAATAAATCTGCCGTTCTTCTTTACCAGATTGGTTTTGCTGAGTTCTATGGATTTTATTTCCAAAGAAATGCATCAGCAGCAGTGATGGAAAACCATACCTATTTCTTCTA
>VXBN01002508.1:2258734-2403215 GCA_013397395.1 Sinosuthora webbiana | reverse complement strand
AGACTTGTGACAGCTGTGAGAGTCCTGATGAAATTTTAAAAATAATACTGCATATTATTTTGAAATTTATGAAATGCTATATCTTAGATGTAGATAAATTATGCTTGAGTCTTTCATTTTGCCTTCTGCTCCTTGATATGTTACAGTTTATAGACTCCAACTCTTCTAGTCCCTAAACTGAAAGACTAGAAATTTTCTCTTTATCCATGATGGCTGTGAAATTTTTGTAATCCTGTGACTCCAGGAACTGAGACTCTCAAAAGAAAATGTAGATTATCAAGAAACTTAAAAGAAAATTTTTCTAATTGCATCATTCAGCAAGCTGCATCTGAATGGGTTCTTTACTGTACAGTTATCATTTCACAGTTTTGTTTTAATTTTTCAAGACAGTTATTAATAACTGATCCTTCTTCTGCATTTATTGTATAATTCAGATATTTTCAAAGAAAAACCAGCTTGGACTAGTGAACCCTTTTAAACCTTTAATGGAAATGTAAACTCCCACTCACCAATCTATGTCATTTTCTGTGCCAAAGCTGCTATATGTAATTGGCTGGGGCAGGATAGCTCACAAAACTGTTATTCCTTGTTAATGTCTTGCTAACAGAACACTGTTTAAGTGAAGCCTTGGTTAATACACTCACTACAAGGGTTCAGTATCTTGCAGAAGCACAGCATGTTGCCATATACATTGTGTTCCCATTTCAGATAAAAAGGGAAAAAAACTCTGTTCTTTATGAGCAATAGGCTAATGTCAGTGGAATAGAGAAAAGAAATCTCTCTAACCCTCATGGATCACTCTGTTGTTCTAGATACTCTTTTGTGTACTTAGTCACAAGGGTGAACAAAAATACAATGAAATTTTCATGACTGATGGAATCTAGAAGGATTATTTCTATCACTAAGTCAGATTCAGAGACAAAGAAAGTAACCAAAGAAAATTTTTTCAATACACTGATATTCTCAATATGTGAAATCAGTGGAAGTGTTGCCTAAATGCTGATTGTGTTACATGGTTTAGAAATAGAGTTATAATCATTTACACAAGAAACATAGAAATTATAACTGTTATAAAAACAGAATTCATAAACCAGGGATTTCCTATACTTCCAGTATTTTTTTTCTGCAGAAAACATGGCAGAAATGCTAGAGTTACACACAGATTAGAATATTCCATAAAACCTCTATTTGAAACACTTTTATATAAAATTTTCAGCCGAAATAGGATTACTCAAAATTTTCAGATGGCAAAATGGATTTCTCTAATCCAAATGTACTTTTTAAAAATCTACAGTTTACCTTAAAAGGGAGCGAAATTATTAATAAAAACTCCTGATGTATTGAAACAAACTGACTTTAGATCACCAGAATATGTTATTTTAAATTCCATTTAAGTGCAGTGTAAACAATTCATTATTCAGCAACACTGAGATTCAGGAGCACTTGAGGACACTATAATTGGCTGCCGTGCTTGTAGTGAGCTGGGGGAATATTTTTTAAAGAACCTAAATAAACTAGTCCAATCTGCTTAGAATATGAACCTTACTATAGAAAACCTCTTCACTCTCCTTGACAAAGCGACCAGCAGGTTTTCTGTGAGTTGTCAAATCTCCCAGACTCCTCATCTATCAGGATCTGAGACTTCACTTGGGCTGTGCCACAGATAATGTCTGATAGTCTGTGATAGAAATTGAGTATCTCAAGAGTACCAGAAGAAAGCACATACACAGAACCACCAACTCATCATTCAATAAATCTGCCGTTCTTCTTTACCAGATTGGTTTTGCTGAGTTCTATGGATTTTATTTCCAAAGAAATGCATCAGCAGCAGTGATGGAAAACCATACCTATTTCTTCTACTAGGAAAAAACAAAAGGAGACAGGAAAGATAGGAGGGAAGAATAGGTAGCAGGTCAAAACATGAGAAAAAAACCAGATTCTTATACCTTCATTTTTGATGTAAATGACTGACCATCATAATTGGCTAGTGATCAAAGACTTTATTTCACTAGGGGAGGTAGAGACATAAACTTGTTTGGAGAGGGGCCTGGGCTGTTTTGAAAACCTTACTAAGACCTGTCTTACTAGGAATGTCATTTTACTTCTGGTATCACCTCTTTTTCCTTTATCTACTTTATATTTGCTTTGACTTCGCAGGCTGAGCTGTTTGCAGTAGGGACAGCCTACTTTTGTTTGTATTTGCAGTTTACAACATAGGGAATCCCCAGGATTGACTGGGACAGCTCAGGCTCTGCAGAGACATGAACAAAAGAATTTAAAAAACAATTTTTTGCTTTTCTAAGTGTGTGAAAGAGTGTTAGTTTGCACACACATACACACAAATGGTCCCACATCAGTTTGTTGCATCTTACTACAGCTCAAAATGCTCTCAGCTCTCCAAACCAGAGAGAACTGATTAGCTGTGTGCTTGCACAACACTGAAGCTATCACAAGCCCAAACTTTGATTTCTGTGACTGCATGCAGCTGGGCAGATAAAAAACCAAAAATGCAGAGTACAGAAAAGCAGCACCCATTTGTTCCAGTGGAAGTGAAAGAGGAGAAAGATGATGTCACACCCCCAGATCCCTTCCCCTCTTGGCTCCATGGAAGATATCTCCAGAAACTCTGCAACAAGAGAGGCAAGAGTGTAAGTATAGAGACAATAGAATTTTCTCACCAAAAAATGTAACAGTCCTGCTGAGCCACCATACTCAGGACTCAGTTCTTCCAGGACTTCCAGGAAGAAATGTGATTGATAATAAATGATGTCCATAAACCAAATGAATTTGCTACTTCAGATGTTCCCACTGATTTACATTTTGAACCTCAGTGGTAGCCAGTGAGCCTGGCAGGTTAACAAAGTGGTGCCTTTTGTGAGGAGCAGCAGCCAGGCTCACAATAGCCTTCTACGGGAAGCAGAGCTGCCATGCCAATAAAATTATTTGTACACAGGGCAACAGAAGGGCACTCCCTAGCCTGTTTGGAATCTTTTAATTTAATCTTGTGAAGGTTAAAGGGAGTTGCAGCATGAGACACTAAAGCTTTGTAGACATCCAGTTCCCTTTCTTTCTCTGATTTTTATTTTTTGCTCTACTGATAAAATCTTAGTAAAAGGCAGTGAGAAATAGGTTTACCATAACCTCAGCAGGTCTGGTCATTTAAGGAGGCTACTATTCATTATGAATGGAAATGATAAGGCATGACAGAAATTGAAAGGTAGCCTTCACAGTCAAGCAGAGGTAGCATCAAATGAATATATCCATTAGTACACTGCGCCTCACCTTATGCAGACCCAAGGCCTATGAGTATCATGATGAACAATTTACTATATTTGTTAATGCAAAATATTTTTCCTTAGGAAAAAAAGTAAATGCTCTTCACAAAGCAGATTAACTTAGATCTTAAAGGTAGGTGGGGTGAAGAGGGTGCCATGCATAATTTAATAGGCTTTCTCCTTTTAAAATGGATTTACTTTCCAAGAAAATACATTTCAGGGTTCCAATATAATGAGAATTAATATAATTCATAAAGTTCAGAGAAGAATATTATTGAAAACCCTTTGGTAAGGAGGAACTGAGGTCCACAGTTCTGGTCAGCTTAGGTGTCTTTTAGCAGTGTATTTGAATTATTTGGACTCATCTAGAAATTTACATCTTAGCTTCTTACTCCAAGGTACCATTTTGGCCAAAGGAAAGAAGCAGGCAATTATAAGACACAGTTATCTTGCTCAAAATAGAAATCTAAAATACGTCAGACAAACCACACATGTTGCTTTTTCCAGTGATCTATAAAGGGATCTTGAGAGGAGTACTAAAAAACTGAGAATGTCATCACAAAATCATTAATGGACCTGTTGGAAAGAAGCTCTGTGGAAAAGGACCTGGTGGTCCTGGTGGACAACAAGCTGTCCATTAGCCAGAAGTGTGTTCTGTGGCCAAGGAGGCCAGTGGTATCCTCATTTCCATTAAGGAACAGCATTGCCAGCAGGCTGAGGGAGGTGATCCTGCCCCTCTACTCAGCCCTGGTGAGGCCACATCTGGAGTTCCCTGTCCAGTTATGGGCTTCTCAGTACAGGAGAGAGGTGGAGCTCCTGGAGCAGGTTCAGTGGAGGGTAACAGAGATAATTAAGGGACTGGAGCATCTCTCTTACTAGGAAAAGCTGAGGGAGCTGGGCCTGGTCAGCCTCGAGAAGAGACAACTGAGAGGGTTATCAATGTCTGTCAGTATCTGAAGGGAAGGTGTCAAGAGGATATGTGTCAGTATCTCTCAGTGGTGCCAAGCAATAGGACAAGAGGCAATGGACAGAAAGTGATGCACAGCAAGTTCCACCTGACTATGGAGAACTTCTTCACTGTGCAGGTGACTGAGCACTGGTACAGAGCTGTTTCTGCTGCTACCTGGGGATAGGAGTGGGATCCCTCCCACATGAGACAGTCGTCCATGAACTTCTCAAATACCATTTTTTTTTCCCACAGGCTTAACAAAGAGCTGCAAAGTTCTTGGGTCCCTTGAAACTTCCTGGAGTCTGAGCCCAGGCTATCAGACTGCCTTTGAGTTTCCTCGGGACTCAGCCCGATGGCGACTTAAATGGAGAGAGGCAGCTTTGATCCAGTTGTCCGAAAAGTAGTTTTAATAATACAAAAATAACAAACAATAAGCTATTGGAGTGAACTGGATCAAGGCAGTACAAGGGGCAAAAGGCATGAGGCCAAAGGCATGGTCTTGGGTCAGACAGGGCTACTTATGCACCCTGCTGTGGGTGGGGAGTTAAGGTGCGGTCTGAGGGAAGGGTCCAATGGGGGACAACAATTAAGAATGTTAAAATTCTTGCACCAAAAATCAACCTATGATAACACAGAGAACTAAGAACTTTCTAGTAACAATTTGCATAGAGAGAATGTCAATAAGCCTTCTGCTTATGGCACTGAGAACGGGGTTTCCCAAGGCATTTTTCCAGGAATCTTTTCTTCCCCGGAGAAATTGCTCTCTACAGTCCCTCCCATGGGCTGCAGTGTTCCTGAATCAGACTGCTCCAGTGTAGGACCCCCATGGGGTCACAAGTGCTGACAGAACACCAGCTCAAGTGTGGGCTCCTCGCACCACAGGTCCACAGATCCTTCCAGCAGTCTGCAGAAGCTTCCCATGCAGTCACAGTCTTTTGGGCATCCACCAGTCCCAGCCCCCATCAGTGTGGGGCTCCTTCACAGGTTGCCAGTGAGTCTCTTCTCTCCCATGGTCCTCCAAGAGGTGCAGGGAAATCTCTGCTCCTGCACTTGAAGCACCTTCTCCCTCTCCTTCTCCACTGACATTGGTATCTACAGGGCTGTTTCTCTCACTTATCTCACATATCACACTCCTCTCTTTTCTGGCCATAATTACTTCTGCTCAATATTTTTTTTCTGTTTTTCACCTTCCTAAATATGTTACCACAGAGGCTGATTGGTTCAGCCTTGGCCAGTGGCTAGTGCACCTTAAACCTGGATATTGGCTCTGTCCGTCATCAAGGAAAATTCCAGCAGCTTCTCACAGAAGTCACCCCTGTAGCTCCTCCCCTGCTACCGGAATCATGCCATGAAAATGCAGTGCAGAACCATATATGAAATACGGAAACAAGATTCTTCAAATAAGACTCTTTTGTCTCAGCAAACTTGGGAATAAATTTGGGAGTACAGGTTATAGTCTCAAGTTCTGATAACTCCTAGTTTCTCAAGCAGCAGCCTCAGCCAGCATTTCAAACTGCTATGTTCAAATAATTAATGTAAATATATCACATTCACAAATAATTATCAGAGGATCAGGACCATAAGATTTGATTAATTAACAAGAATTTATCCAACACAAACTAGACAGAAATAATATTTATATGTACCTTTGCTCTTTATCATCTCCAGCTTTGTTTTGCTATTCTGAGCTGTGAATTGGTCTTCCAAGGAGACCTACAACCCAGATGTATAAACACAGTAGAAGATTAATTTGGTATGAATCAGATTTTACTTGCATGAAACAGTGGTAATCAAACTCCCTGGTCATATACTGCTCTGATAAAACATATTCTAATGGCAAAATAAAAGACTGAAGAGTGTGACTGTCCTTAATTCTCTCTTAGGCATAGGTCTCTGCCAATTTTGATTCCCTCATTTGAGAAAACCTACATGCTTCAGAGAATTCACAGGGGTGCAGTAAGTATCATCAGAGGCTTAGAGACTGTGGTCTATGGGGAACACTGAATGAGTTCAGCTCTACTTGTCAAGTCAGAGACAAACAGACTGAGGAGAGACCTGCTAAAAGTTTGGTATAGAGAGGAAACAAATAACCCTTTTTCAATCATAGATAGAAGACAAGTAAAGATCTCAGGCTGCAACAAGGGAGAGCCAAATTAAACATTTTAAAAGTAATGATAATCACCTGCTGAAATAGATTGTCTGGCGAAGTTGTGGAACATCTATCTTCTTCCTTGAAGAATAGGCTGGACAAACATCTGCCAGGAATCATTTAGACAGACTTTTTGCCCATGGAGATATATCATACTTCTTAATGGCAACTTTATACTTTCAGCCATAAAAGAATAATTCTTAGTTTCTTAAGGGTGCTTTAAAAATTGTCCTACTCCAGATAACTGAGAAGGTTGAAGCTTGCTGTGAAAATCACCAGTTTGATAAAAAAAGTGAGACAATTCAAGGAAAGAGTCCTTCTTGAGACTTCTTCAGTCAGCCCTGTTCTAATAACCCCTATCCTCATCCTATCATGGTCATGGCAGTGAGAAACCCCCAGGAGCCAAACTGTGGAACTCCTAAAACATCAGGTGCTGTTCACACACGTATGCACAAGCACACAGTCAATCTACTAGAACAGATTTAATTGAGAACGAGCTTTATTGCCATCTTCCTCTGATTAAATTGGAAATGTGAAAACAAAGATGTGGATGTTGGGCCAAGTTTTCATTTGCACTGGTAGTTTTGATACTGCTTTCTTCTGAAAAAGAAGACTTAAGAAGTTGGTAAAGAGAATTTGCTGTCTTTTAATATTGACAAAGTTAGGAAAATGGGCCATAATGCAAATAGGAATTGCGTATATTTAGTACTTTGGCTGGATTTGTGAGTCCACAATAGTGCTTTTTTACTCTTCTGGTGCTATAAGGAACTTAAGGTGAGTAATAATGAAGTGTAATTGCACTTTGCAACACTGCCCACACAAAGAGATCTTAAAGGAATCCCAGTGTAAATGAGAATCTTGGCAACTATAGCTAAACTGTGTTGGCTTAATTGTAATGTGGTTACTCAGAAACATTTTAATCTTTTGAAAAATGCAGAGGAATTTTAGTGAAAATAGGATTTTAAACTGTTCTTGGTAGTAGGGTAGAAACAGTATTGAATGAAGAATCCCTACACCGGAGGCCTCTGTTTCCTGGGATTTGCAGCCCACTGGTGATGACCTGTTTCTTAATCCTTTCCCGTCATCAAGGTCAGGCTGAGAGGCCCGTAGTTCCTCAGATTCTCCTTCTGATCCTTCTTGTTCATGAGTGTCACATTGGCTAACTTCCAGTTTGGGGCATCCCTGGTTAGCCAGGTAAATGACAGAAAATGGCTTGGTGAGCCCTTCCAGCAGCTTCCTCGGTAGCCTTGAGTGGATCCCATCCAGCCCCTTAGACTCAGGAGTGTCTAACTGGCTCAGCAAGTCACTAACCATTTCCCCTTGGGTTATGGGGGCTTCATTATGCTTCCCAACCTGATCTCCAGCTCAGGGGGCAAAGAAGACATTAAGAACCTCTGCCTTTTCCTCACCCTCATTCACTATGTTTGCTCCAACATCCAGATAGAAATTCTCCTTAGCCCCCCTTTCTCTGCTAATGTTCCTATCCTGATGGGAAAAAAGGTAATTTACACACCAGCCTCCACACAAACAAACAGTTTTTTACTTGAAATCTTAAAATTCTAATTTAGTTTTATTTTTTTCTTATGCAGGTACATATCCACCAACTCAGATGATTTCTGAATTTGGCCTCAGGGAATAAAGCTAACAAAAGCAGAGCGGAGCATTTATTGGCTAGCCCCAGAGAAAGTTTGTCCTGTGAAGTCAAAAGAAACTCTAATAGTGCATCTGATTCTCAGTGATTCTTGAAAGTGTTTTACAGTCTAAAAAGCATGGAGAACATGTTCAAAGGCATAAACACAAATCAGGAACCAAGCTTCCATTAAGAGTCATCAAGAGTCTGACACCCGACTACCATTTGTTCCTTTGAAAATCTCTTTCTGCATCAATTACACTTACTTCCACTTCAGAGCTGCAGCACACAGCCAGAGTGGCATAAAATATCCTGAAGAAAATGAGCATCAGCCTGAGTGGGGAAAAGGAGAGCAAGTGGTGATCTACAGAGCTCACACAGCCAGAAAGCACCGAGCTAGCTAGGGTGCAGCCTGGGAAGCAGGAGGAGAAAGCAAGGGGCAGAAATGGAGGAAAGGTAATGAAAAGAAAGCTGAACCAGAAAGACTTTTTAGCTGAAGATGAGTAGTGGGTACATAATGAGAGACAATGAGAAAGAGAAAAGTGATGCTGGCAGTGGGGAGAATGGATGGATCATTACAAATGACTGTATTTTCTCTTCCCTCTCCAGCTGGGGAGGGGAGTGATAGAGAGGCTTTGGTTGGTGCTTAGCATGCAGCCAGAGTCAATCCACTAGTCCATGTGAAGCATTCATCCCAACTTCAGCCCACCAACACACTACTTTGTATCTTGACACAAAAACCACCCCTTTCTTTTTCCTTTCTTTTCATTTATTCTGGTGTCTTTTTCTGTTGTGTAGCAACTGTGGCAGTGAAGACACAGTAATTGGGTGTCTTTTGTTCCACAAAGAGTCTGACAAGACTTTCTGTGGTGCCACAGTCACTCTGTTAAGTGTGAAGGTCCCAGAAGGCTGATGCTCTAAAAAATAAAATTGTATGTAGAAAAACAGAAGAAAAAAGTGAGGGTTCAGAGGAAGAGGAGGATGAAAAAGAGGAAGACTGGGAAGACAAGAACATGGAAAGGTCATTAACGAATTTCCAGTCTGATGTTTTCCCTGTACCTCCATGCACAGAGCATTTCAATCACCTGCTCTTATTTGGCAATTCCAAAACCATTTTAGGCTTACTGAATTCTGAAAGAAAAAAAGATATTTTGCATGGATGCCAGTTCCAGGAATTCTGGAGGGATCAAAAAGGGCATTTCCTCAAAATGCTGAAGCTGCAAGAAACAAATCAAACAACAAAGGTTTATTTCACAGAAGGAGGAGCACATAAAGTGGATCTTTAATAAGCTGATTTATTTTATTTTATTTAAAAAGGGTTTTTCAAAAGGAAACAAAAGACAAACATATCAGAGGAATTTTTACCTAGGAATCCTTATGCAGAGTACAGACCCCAAAGCAATATATTTTCCTTAACACTAATGTAAAACTAAAATAATTCAGATAATCAATCAAATTAAAACAACAAATCTCTCTGAACAAAAGACTGGGAAAATAATCGTGTCATTTTTCTTTTCTGGAGATACTTTCTCTTTCAATATAATGATGCCTTAATTGTATTTTACCACAATAACACATGCCAGTGGTAGCATTCCAGCTGAGATCAGAATCCAGCACAAAGTATGAGGCAGCCTAGGTATTTAGGCTAAGTTGAATATATGAAAGGAGAAGAAAGATAATCTCCCATTCTGTGTGTATAATATCTTTCCCTATATGTATTGTGGATACGCTCAGAGAACTTTTATGATTTCATTTTCTTTGTATTTCTCCCATGAGAACTGCATCCTCAGCCAACTTATGGGATAATAATACCTATCAAAGGAAAGGCATCTACATCAAGGCAGAATGGCAATACATTTCAGCTGAGATTTCAGGGAAACAAAAGAAGTCTGAGGGACGATATTGAGTATGTTTTTTATGGGAATCAGAAAAATGTTGTTGAAATAACAGGTAAGGAAGGACTGCTGAGTAACAGGAAGGCTGCGTCAAAAAGAAGGCAGCACTCCAGCCATTGATGCTCAGAGTGTGAGAAGAGAGGAATGAGATGAGGAGTGACCATTTCCAAACTTGTTACAGACAGAGTAGAACAACTGTACCTGTGAGTAAGACTGCAGAATGAAATCACCAGTCCAACATACATATAAAGTTTTGCAATCAAGGCAAAAAAAATTGTAGAAAATAATGTCGAATGAGGGGAACAATTCCTATACTGCAGCAGAAAAAAGGCTTCAGTGAACTTTTTTTTTTTTAATGTGTCCTTTTGGTGAAACAGTTGAATTCCACTCAGTGGAATTCTTTCACAAGTGAAGAGATTTATGAGAGGCCAGAGAGTTCAGTAATGTAGGCTGGATAAAGAAAGTGTGAGGGCCATATCCTATCCAGTAATATATCTGGAACAAATTGCTTAACTACCAATCATAAGAGGGCATCTAAAAGGATTTTCCAAGTTGTGTGAGGGTTTTGAAGTAATGATACAGTTTGTTACAAGAGGTGGACCGAGCATGTCTTTCCTAAGCATCAGAGTGTGTGATTAACTGAAATGTGCAAAACTATAATTCTTCATGCTCTCTATAACAATGGCTGACTATCTAATGGAAAGGTAGCAGTATGCTTCTGCAATATTTTCAGAAAAACATCCATTCACTGTTAAGCCACTTATTCACTCAGGCAGATTAAAATGCCTTTGTATTATCTTCTACTGATGAGTAAAACTTAGATCATGTCTCAATAAATGCAACAAAACTATAGGACACTACAGATTTTCTGGGGGTCTTATATCTGAAGTACTTGAAACTTCATTAATTTTTATACAAATCCATACATTATCTCCTTTCTTATTTAAATTCTTGGCTCAGTTCAAATCAAAACTTGCAAAAACAGATGGCAAAAATAAGTGGACTACTCAAACCATAGGCACTGTACTAGATAGAACAAAATCTCTTTTCATCTTCGTACTGTTGAAATCTTTAAATAAATAATTAGTATCTCTCCACTCTCTATTTAAGATTTCAGGGGAGTGCATGCATTTTTTTCATTGTTTCTAAACACACTCTTGCACACAGTCATTACAGATTTGAAGTAACTGTTTATGCAAGGCAGAGGTCCAGCAATGTTTTAGACATAGTAGTTGCAAATTAAGCCCACTGCAATACAGCAGCCCAACCTTCTGAGGTTATATGGTTCCAGGCATAAAAGCATTTTGAAAACAAGTATTACATTATAAATCATTTTTGTGGGTACTTCCAACAATATGAAGAGTGGAACGCAAGAAAGAGGGACGTATTTCAGAAAGACTCTAATCTGGTTTTACATTAGAGGTACAAGAATAGAAAGCGAATAACCATCTATTTCAAGCCCAGAAATGGTAGCACGTTGTTTACCATGCTAGGAGAAATAAGTGTGACATGAACTTTTTTGTTCAAGCCTTGCTTTATTTCTTTATTTGTTTATGTATTTATTTTTTTATTTATTGTAATAAAGTTAATAAAGATGCTTAATACTCTTAATATTACATAAAGCTTTTGCTAAAAAGATCTGGGAATCTGAGATATTTCATACAATAGAGGTTATTTATATACTTTGCTAAGAACTCTTTTTCAGCACTCTGTGTCCCAACATTTTTTTAGTACCAATTAAACAATGTAATTTGCTGGAAATTAGCTGCATCCCTCAGGTTCATCAGAAGTTGCTCACAGGCAGCCTTTAGCTATCCCAGAAATAACAGTGACACAGTGGCCAGTGGGGCTTTTCAGATGTGTACAAACAGCTATTTCCCCAGACCAGCTCTGCTGGTTGATACAGCTCCTCTTCCACCACACACAGTGAACTGGCCAGGGGTGGAAGGGATCCCACTTTCTTAATTGAAGCTGGCAGCCATCACTGAAATCAGCCTTGACATAAGCCCCTCAGATCCCATGGAAAGAGAGTGGAAGCAGCTGAGGGTACACACAGAAATGTGAATCCTGGGCCCACAATTCACCTGCAGTTGCCTGACACCTTCTTAAGTCCTTCAAAAGGACTCCTACTCCTTTTGCCCACTGCTAAGGTTCTCCTTTCCCCTCCAGACAGGCTTCAATAGATTGAGATGCTATCCTGAGCTTAACCTTCCAACAAAACTCAATGTTTTATTATGGTGATCTCAGATGGAATGCATCCTCTGTGTAAACCCCATCTTAGCCGCTTGCCCAGACAGTTTATTCTAATTATCCAGGAGCATGAAAAAATGAGTTGTCTCCACCACTAAATGTCTGATCAGCAAAAGATTCTCTTAGCTGTGACTGCAGTTCTTTCTGCTTTGAGGACTCATCATATGAGAGGTATTTCATATGTCAATGCAACAGCACCCCCATCCCTAAGCTGATGAGATCTGTCTGCACCCCAGCACTCAATGGAAGACAGAATTTCTTGCCCTTTTGCAGGAGACAAACAAATTTGGGGGGCTGACTGGACATCTCCATCCTAGGGAGAAAACAGCTGACTCAGAATAGCTTTCTCATTTAAAACTTTAAATAAATAAATCCCAAATAATCCTTTCTATTTACTCAGACATAGACCTTCTCTGTGTTTCATTTCTCACGGAGGGATGAGAAATCAGACAGATTTAAGTCTGAGATATATCTACAGCATCTTAAAATCCGGTGCCCTTTTCCATTACTCACATGAAACATTTCAGACCCCCCCTGGAGCTCCTGGGATCCATTTAAGAGAGGGAGACCATTAATAAACTAATTACACTTAACAAGAATGGGGGTGAGAGACTGAAGGTGCCCAATGGCTTCATGGGTACTGCTGTGTGCCAAGTCCCTGACATTTTCATTGCTGTTCTTGACTTCACCTTTGCCTGGATGTGCAAGTGTGCTATTTGGGATGTGACCCAGCTAACATCTGGGCCACTTCATTAATATGTCTGTTTCATCAAGGTTATTTCAGACATTCCAAAGCATTTCATTTGGGCTTAGAGTTAAGACCCATTTCCAACATCTGTTGATGGATGCCTGAATACTTTATCCCACTCCCTCTTGCACGCACTCACTGAAGACAGAGAACAGTACAAAAAAGGAGGGTGGCCAATGGTGCAGAACCTCAGCTGGGAGAGGGAGTGCTCTCTGAAATAGCAGCACTGCCCAGTGCTCCATTTTATACATTCCTGTTTGAGACACTGACCCGGTTTCAATCATGCTGTCAGTCTTTTCTCACAGGACAACTTTTCCCTTTCTCAACTCCACTGTGCACCTCTTCCAGTCAATCTCTAGTTTCTCTGAACATGAATAAGCAGAACCATGCAAGGCACTGTACACAGGATCCTAGCAGAGATGTGGTGGACTAATGCTTGCTGATATTTACTGAACATATTTTCCCTGGCTGACATTTGCTGTTTCACTGTTGTACCACACCTTTTTGACAACGATTGACATGACACAATAGGGCTGTGTCTAGTTGTCATGTACTTAGCCTGTGATTCATTAGAACATGAAACATTATTTTGTTTCCTGACCTTTTCATGGAATGAAATCTGACCTGATTGTAGAAACCTAGTTTCTTTTTTCTGTACTGTGAATGATTCTGCATCTTGAAGTCAAGTTCCATTTCCACTACTCTAGACTTCCAGTTCTTCCACTTTCTTCTCCATGATCAAGTTTATTTGAACCTAGCTTAAATAATTAGCCAAATATGGTTAGCCAAAAGCAACTTTTAGTGTAGCAGTCTTTAAATTGGTACCAAGACATATATTTCTGTTGAGCTTTCTTCTAACCAGCTCGATAGTTTTCTTGTGTGCATCTCATTCTGTTGCATCCATTTTAACTAGTTCTTGCCAAGCTCAAGCTTTGTACTGAAAGTTTGTCTCCTCTAGTTTCCTTGTGACTCCTTAAGAAATTCTTTACTTTGATACAGATTAATTATTCCTACAAAATTTTCTTGCTTTCTTTAGAAAATCACTTACTTTCAGAAAAATGAAACTAGGTTAATATACCACAATCTGCTTTTTCCAGCCCTATATCACAATTGCTCCCATTTCCATAATATAGTTATATGTAATTATCTTTCCATTTAAAAATTATTCATAGAGCTTTACACACTATTGAGCTCAGATTAACAGTCATCAGTCCTGGGTCACTTTTATCCTCTTTTCTAGATTCAGGCGCCCCATTTGCTATTCTCCAAGCATGTAGTGCTCTCTGATGATGATGATTAACTACAGCCTTACTTTTAAATCTTTCAGCACTCAGAAGGAAATTGTGCCATACCGTCCAATGTGAGCTGCTAGTAGTATTCAAAGCATTCTGCTGTGTGGGATTATTTCCATCAGCCCCATTAGTTTTCCCATTTTACATCATGTTTTGGGCATGCAGTGTTGCTGTATTTTTATCAGAAAGCTTTAAATAACATTTGCAGGAAACCCAAGGCAATGTGTAGACTGAATCTTAATATTGTATTATTATTATTATTATTATTATTATTATTAAATATCCATCCAGGTCCATTTGATAATAGTCCTGAGGTGATACCTGTTGATGTCTCTATTCTTTTATTTCACAGATATATTAGCTGCCCATAGATAACTTCAAGCCATTCATGGAGTAGTCACTGCTCACTCAGTAGCTTTGGAGACTCCTGTCTTACAAAAAGGATGCCCAAGAGAAGTAATAGTTTTGCTAGGAACTTCACATGTAATAAGGCAAAGCCACTTCTGAGACATTTGATTTGGTTTTGATGGAAACTCCAACCACTACTTTGTCCCTCTGTAACTTTATAGGAGATTATAAAGACTAGCTGCTCAAACATTTCTTGACATACTTCATAGGGGATTTATCAGGTATCCATACAATTCAACATCCCTGCCCATTACAGAAGTAAACATAGAGATTGCACTTCTAGAAGATTTGATAAAAATTAACTGAATCTCATGTCTTTTAGAAGTGATTTGTAATTGGCTTTTTTCCTCTGACTTTTGTCATTTTATGATTTTTCCCTTCCATGCAGGTCCATCAGTTTTCTTTTGGATATTATGGATTGTATTTACCCTGCTGTCCTTGACTAGGTGTGCAAGCTCTGAAGTGTGGGAGCCTCTGACCTCCACTACATCCTCCAACAAGTCTAAATGACCCCTTTTTAGGTCACTGTGAGCTAATTCCAACTGGGTGGAACAGACTTTTTGCCCAGATTTCCTCTAAAGTTGAGAAATTCTTCCCTCCTTCTCCCAGGTTTTTTTTCTTTAACTGCTAAACTATTGCTGTAGTGTTTCCAGTAGTGTCTTCACTGCAATAAACAGGCTAAGCAAAGAGAGAAGATCCATATGATGAAAAGCATCAGCAGACCTTTGCTGAACTTCCTGTCTGTATCATTTATTATTATTATCCAGGAAGCTCTGTACTGAAAGAACTCTGGCCATCTCAATAATCCTCTTGTATTTGTGCAATTCCAGAGTTACACAAAAGACAGGAAAGGTAGCATATAAGCATGAGAGGAAAATATTGTCTTTAACTTTCTAGCTAATTATTTTTCCTAAAAATGTGGGATGTTGAAGTTTCTGTGCCTTCAAGGTTCTGTCAACACAGGAAAGCTATAACAACACAGTTGTATGCTGAGAGCCCTATAGCTGTCTTTATAATTGTCTTTATAAACACTTGGCCAACATCATAGCCTGTTTTCCTTTCCTTCCTTCCTGGCTGGCTGGCTCTCTTCCTCCCCCCCTCTCTGGAAGCATTGTAAATGAAACCAAGAATAGGAGATGGTAAAAAATGCTTTAATTCAAAAGGGAAAAATAAAAAAAAAAACCACCACCACCAACAACAACAACAACAAAACCCCTTAATTTTATGTATATAATTTTATATATTCAATTTCCCTAGTATCACTTACACTCAATTGACAATCTAAGCCAAACAGTAAATTCCTTTATTTACTTTCAAGGATTTTTGTTGACTGTTGTGGATATCTTTTTAGCTTCATCCCACAGCTTCGTGTTCTTTCTGAGCTTGGGATTTAGCCCTGCTCAAAGAGCAGGAAAAACTAGAGGGTTCTGACACAGACCACACCCTCAGCAGGGCTATTTTGAGAGAAAACAGATTTTATTTCTGAGATTTTCTTTAGTTCTAAAGTAGTTACGTGAAAACTAAAACCAGTTGAGGGAGATAGCTGGAGGAAAATGTGAATGCCTTTCCTAACCGCTCACTCAGCGTTGCTGTGGGGCCTTTCCCTTGAACCAGCAGTTCGTGTACTTCAGCCAAGGTGATTTGAGAGCTGCCTTGGAAATCAGAGTGCCACTTCAGTGAAACACGTGCAGGATCTTCCACTTGTCCTCGGGCAATCAAGGTCTTGCTGACTGCTCCTCCCAGGAAGTTCTGGCAACATTTGTATTCTCTTCAACCAGTGGGAAAATGTGACTGTAAAGATGTTGTGTTTGCCCCACAGGACTTTCCTCCCCCAACAAGAAACCAGGGGAGCTGCTCACTTGTCTGACCGAGTAATCCCCATTTAGATAAAAGTATAGGCAAAGGATTCCTGCAATAATGTCGACACCCGTGATCAGTAATTAATAAATGCTGCAAACCATAACCAAAGAGGTGCTAAGTCCCTGAGTTTGGCTGTTTCTTGGTATGTATAGCACCTCACATGCATCCAATGGTTTCAAAAGGATGCTACCAGAGAACAGCCTGGTTCTGCACCCACTATGTAAAAACATACTCTCGAGTGACACATATGTTTAAAGCTCTTCACAAAATGATACTGCAAATTCCTCTTTCAGTTACAGAAATAGAGGCATAGGAGTGATTTGCCCACAGTTGGTGGAAGAGCAGAGGGTTTGATACCCACAGCTCCAAATTCAGAGCACAGCACCTCACTGTATGAATCCTTCAGCCTCTTTTCTTTTAGACACCTGCCTGCAGTTAATGAAAATACCTGCTTTTCATTTGCTAATGTGCTGAGCTCTAGGAAGGGAAGCAGTAGAAATCAGCTTGGGTGGCAACTCTGAAATTTCAAAGGTACAATTTGTATACTGGGATTTACGCATATTTTAAATCTGCTATTAACTTTCATTTATTTTTATTCTCAAAATTACACCACATATTCTCTTTCTGGACATATTTTAATATTTTTGACCTAAAAATCTCCTAAGTCTGTGAGGATGATACAGCCTGTCATTGATATAATGGGAAATAAACCCTACAGAAGTTATTTTCCTGATAAATTTTCCTTTTGTTTTTAAAAACATTTAAAGTTCGACAAATTTTTGAGTTTGACCTCAGAGATGTTACATCACCTTGTGATGTCAATTTCTGATTGATTGTGACACAATGTTTCGCCACCAGTGGCCCAAAACATCACATGTAATGTTTCACTCTACCCCCCTCTTTCTGCTCTTTGGTTCCAACACAATTAGGAAAAAAAAAAAAAAAAATTGATCCTGTGAGAATGGTGTTTTCATAATGGATAAGTAATCCTGATAGATTTTGCTGTATTAGACTAGGTTATACTGTATTAAAAACCAAGTACATATGACAAGAGTTTTGCAAAAAAATTCTTCTTCAATGAAAATTTTCCTTTTAACCAGATCTTTTAATGAGCTTCATCTGTTCTTTAGTTTCTCTTCTGACACATACAAGTAATTCATATTTCATGAAACATTATACTAAAAATTAGATCACCAGTTCTTCCAAATGAAAGGGATTGCATCTTCAGAAAACCTGTTTTTCACAGGATAACTAACCAGCATATACTAAAAATGTATGCAATGTTCAGATATCTTAGAGGGAGGCAACGCCAAAAGAAAAGTCTGTATTTCTTCAGTTTGCTTTGAAAATTGGAATACATGCTTATGTCTTATTGTAACAGATACGAAAAAGGAGAGGGTTTTTCTTCTCAGCATAGAAATCTCTGACTTCTGATAGTAACTAAAATATAACCAGCACCCCTCCCTTCACCACAAAACACCACCAGTACCAAAAAACCTAGTACCTAAATACAAAAAAAATCCCGATTTTTTTTTTGTTTGTTTCAAATGTAAAGGGTGTAAATTCTATTAAACAATATTCAATAACTTCTTTTCTATAGCACCATTCAACCAGCTCTTAAGTGCTAGGTCCTCTGTCTCTTTCTACATGGCTGCAATGACAGAGTTGTGTTCAATATCTCTTGTTTTCCTTTCCTTGCAAGTTTTGTAAAAGTAATGCCTCCCACTTCTCCTCTAAGTTCTTCATACATGCCTGCCCCTGTCCAATTCCATCACTGGAGATGTTAAAAACAAACCTTCTATAGCTGCAATTTTTAACAAGTCATCAAGAAGTATGTACAGTGAGGTACTAATTAGCTTTCTGACAGAGTCTAATAACTGAATGAATATAAATGCTAATATTAAGCATGGGAGAAGAGCTTCTTCAGAAATATTAACATATCTCAAGCTAAAACAACCTATTTTGTGATTTAGAAAGGCTTTATTATCAGGTCTTTATTTCTTCTATTTGACTTGCTCTTCCTCCACTTCTGAGTTGTGATATGTGTGTATCTGAAGCAGATTAAAGCCACCAAATGCAACTTTCTGAAGGGCACAGTGCATTTTCCTGGGATCAGGATCAGAAATATCATCCGTAAGATCAGCTCTGCAGTTCCAGAAAGGCTGGGCGAGTGTGTGAGCAGGAAAATATGTAACAGAGTGGGGAGGAAATCTGCATAAGAAACTGAGGAGTTCTCTCTGAAAGAAAGTTCCATGCCCCAGTTACCCCACTGTCACCAGTATGGGCTGCCAAAGCACGTCAGTGTGCTATATAGAGACCATATTTCTTGCACTTCACACATTAGGAGAGAGGCACTGAAACTCATTTCTGTTTAAGTACCTGTGGTGTTTGCAGGGCAGACCACAATCTACTTCTCACTCTGACAGTCTCTGAGACTTCTCTGACAGCTCTGAAAACAGATCTCACTCCTGGCATATTAGCAGAGCCGAAAGCAACAGTTAGATCTTGCCATTACCTACAGCTGATTTCATTGGAAAGCATCTTGTGTCGTTCAGTCTTTGAACATGATTCAACTTGGACTTTCAGCCTCCCAGGAAACTGACTTGTTCTTATGTCTAGCACTAGCAAGTGTGTGTTTCATAGGCTCACAAGAAAAATATAAGCGCTAAAAACATTCTGTCGCGTGCTAACAAGTCCTGCACCTTACTGTCTAGTGTTCAATTACTGATGTGTTCTGAGGGCAACCATGTTGTCTCTCAGCAATCATTTTGCCAAGCTAGAAAATACCCTCCTTTCTAGTCTCCTCTCACAAGCTCTGTTTGTGATTATTCCAATCCTCTTTTCCCTGCAGCTGCTCTTGCTTCCACGTCTCCTGCCTTTACCTGACTGACTGTGCCTGTACACAGGCATCTATCTAGCTAGCTAGCTATCCTGCTAGCCTTGAAAAATTGTGTAAGCAATCCCCTCTCCCTGCTAAAAACATTTTCTGTCACTTGACGTTTCCATGCTCATATCTTACTGATTCTCAACAGAAATTCTAAAAATTATTATCTACATACAAATACATTGCTCATTTTTAAAGGGTGGTCCTGAGTTTATTGAAGAATTTCCTGTTTGCTCCTTGCATTTTACATTATTTGCTCATTTCAATTATTTCAGACCTGTTGATAGTATTTTTTTTTTGTCAAATTCCAGCCCTTTTTCCTGCTGCTGATGCTCTTTAACCATGTATTATCTGCTCACATTATTAGTATACAAAATTATTACAAAGCTACTAATTAATTAGAGGTCACAAGATCTGTTCCAATAGAGTTTCACCACTCTGCCTCCAGGAGAATGCTTCCTCTTCCAGCACAGCCTATTTTCACAGCAGAGCAGTGATTTAAATATGTGTTTCTAATGGCATGGTATCTTCCTGCAGTCAAATTCTCTGTGTGGTCACAGTAATTAAGTCCTCTTGGATAGCAAATACCTCTGTAGCCTACAGCACTCCAGGCACCACTTCCAGAACAGGGTGAAAGATGTGGGCTGTGCAGCACCTCTAAGAAATACAACATTCTTCAGTCTTGTCCCTGTAGGCATGGTGATATTCTCACTGGCTTGTGTTTGCCTGCAGAAGGGTTGTGTCTGATGCAGCTTCTCCTCACTTGGCCTGATCCTGATCCCCACACACAGGCTTACACCCCAGCTTGTCCCTGGCAGGTTCCCATCCCCAAGGAGGTGCCCAGCACCCAGGACTGGGGCTGCCCCTGCTTCCCAGAGTTTCTAACTGAGGAGGTGGAATAGGCTGTAGCTGGTGAGGTCCTGCCTTACCTCCTCAGGGGACCACCACACCTTTTGTCCGCAGGGAATTGCTGCTCCTCATGGTGTCCAGCAACTACTGCAGTTAAGTTGCAGCTCTTTGTTGTCAACTGCTTTTCCCATTTTTTATCAACCTGTGTTGTTTTCATCCATACATGTCTTCCATCAGTTTGATATTGCATAATCATTTTTATTGCCCACATTTCTGCATACCACTTAACCCAGGGTTATGAACAGAATCATCTGCGTTCCTATATTCCATACTGTATTTCATGCCAGCTGGGGTTTGGAGGTGAAAAACTGTGTTTTGCTGGAATCAAGTCCTTTAGTCATTTTATCTGTTCTATATTCATACACATATGAATATGCTAGCATATTTTCCCCTTAGTTTTTAGAGATACCACGAGCTATTTTGTTTGAAGATCTATAGTAAGAGAACTGTGAAATTTAAGCAAAGAAATGAGTGATTTGAAAAACAACAACTTGAAGTGTACATTAAGGTCTGGATGCAAGTCTGGTAAATTTTCACCATGGTTTATGTGGTACAGGTGAAGGTATAGGAATATTTTCAGTATGAGGAAGACAAGACACCTTGTGCATGAGGACTGGTATGGTGTCAAGGCTCCCAAGTTGGTATAGCCTCCAGATGTGTGCAACACATTGCCACTGCACACAAACATAAACAAACATCATGTGCTCACAACCAGACATATTTCCTGTATCCAAGGAAATAAAAACAAGGAAATTGTTTGATCTTGGCTAAGTGGCTAACACTGAGGCCAAATTCAAAGGTAAGGGATTGAGACAGTCTGGTTAGAGGATACAAATTAATTCACATTAGATGTATCAGGAATTGAAAACTCTTAAAATTGCGTGATTGTACTGTAACATTATGTTCTGTCACCTTCACATTTTTCGAGTGGAAAAAAATAAAATTGTATTATAGCTGGCCTTCACTTTCCCAGAGATGGCTGCAAAATAGTCCTGTTCATCTCTGAGGAGGCAGAAAAGGGAGTTATTTTCGAAACTATGAACCAGTGATAGCAATCTTTCAGAGTTTTTGGTATCCAGATTCTCAACCCAGGTCAAAGACAGGGATGGGATTATGCCAGGTCAAAGATTAGAGAAATGACACTTTCGGCTGCTCCAGCCACAAAGGGAGGGATTTGGAGCCCAGTCCCACACTAGCAAATGTCACAGGGGGGAAAGGCTGCAATGGCAGGAATTGGGGATGCCCAGTCCATCTGTATTTCTACCTACCATGTTTGTTGGCAAGGCAAGCAAGGAAAAAGGACTTTGCCTGTATGTATGTTATTGCTCTGTTTCACTTACACAGGTCTGGCCAGTCAACGTCCTTTGCAAGTGAGGATCTGTCTCAGGTTTGGTACTGGATTATTTCCTTTGAAGTGGGAGTTAAAATAATACATGCACCTGAAAATATAAGCCAATAACCAATTACTAGTATGTTCAACAGCATTTTAGACTGCCACTTCAAATTCCATCCATTCATTACCCAGCAGAAGGGACATTAAAAATAAACCAGACTGTTTTGTGGTTATCTGACAGACTGAATATATGGCAGTCAGTGTGAAAGCCTTTTTTGCATGTCATACAGCAAAACTGAGAAAAGTTAATGGATTTCAAGTCAGAACACACCTGTTGCTCCAAAATTACTTATTATACCCTATATTACATATTTTATCTATACCCTATATTACATATGGTAACATTGGCAACAGCTCATAAGTGGATGTAAAGCTCGTAAGTAAATTTTTGTGGGCATGGAGTATGACAAAGTTAAACCTCATGTCTAACTTTTTAAGTAAAATGAAATAGGTAATTCATCCCAGCAGATTGCTTTGTGGGGAGACAGGGAATCTATCCTGTTCTGTATGACCACTGACTTCAGGGACACACTCCAATCAAAACCCCAGTCTGCATCCCACCCCTTCTCTGCCTGTGAGAGAGCAGGCTCCTCAGACCTTGCAATGCCCTCCCAAAGAGGGGAAAATGAGCTTCAAGTGCCACTGATGGTGTCCTGACTGGCTCAGAGACACAGCTGCATCCCAGCTGACATTACTAATTTCCCAGACATCTGAAGATGTGAGCTGAATCAAAGCCACCGCAGCATTGAACGCAGCAGAAATTTTACAAATATGAGAGTGCTCATGCTTTTGTTTGGGGTTTTTTTGCTTCCCAGCCACATGAAAAATATCCTAGGTTTCTGCAATCCTTTTTCTTTTCCCCCTTGTTTTTATTTGCTTCTCCCTGCCCCTCCATATAGCATATAGAAGTGTTTTGGATATAGACTTTGGGCTGGTTACCCAATTATAAGCAGGGAAGCTAGCATTATGAAAATATAGCTAAAGCAAGTGTCAGTGTCACAGTTAAACTACTACAGTAAATAAGATATTATGGTACTTTTTTATGGACCTCTTTATCTTAAGTGGTTTTTCTCCCCTCCTCACATTATCTACATCTCCCTAGAGGGACTAGTTACCTATTATGAAAGAATTCTCAAGACTGTAGCTTTTATTATCATTTAAATCGCCAAGAACATTAAGACATCATTGGTGACAACAGTAACAACTAACCAAGGCAGGAGGGAAGTAGTATTTTTCCATTATCTGTTTTTTTAATTTAAATTTTTTGTGTGTCTTGAAATGAGGAAAAAACTCTTTTCTCCTGTCTTGAAAACATTTCACAGCATTCATTCTTCAGCTCTACTCAAAGACTTCTTTAAGGATGAAATTATGGAAATACTCCTTCATCCTATATTCTCCCATATAAGTAGACCTTCACTGAAAGAAATAATAGTATAAAATTAATCTATTATCTATATATCTATATTCAGAATGGAATATTAAGTGAATAATATTATTACAGTTGAGTAAGTCAGTACTAAGAAAAAATGTTCTGATTTATTTTGCTATTTTTTCCTGCCTGAGCACTGGGCAGCACATTCCTCAATTTGACTGTTGCTTGATGGAGAATAAAGCTGGTGAAAAAATCTTGAAAGAAAATTCTGCAGCTATTTAACTTTACACTTTTTGAGTGGGTTGCTGACAACATGTTAAGTTCAGCATCAGAATAAGACTTTGGAGTCCTAGCCTTGAGCTGCTGCTAAGTGACTCATTAAGAACATTTGACAGTCAGAATTTAGACTGTTCTTTAACACTGATTGATATAAAGCATATGAGGTTTTTTTTTTTATTTCAATGAACACAAGTGTATTCCAACAACAAAAGTCTACAACTCATAATAGCAAATATAAAATTGCTATCTGAATGCATTTTATTTTGAGCAAACCCAACACTATTCACCTGCAGACCTTCCTCTGCAAATTCCCTCAGATACAACTTTCTTGATATGGCAATCTTTGTCCAGGAGAATGTTATCTGAGAGAAAGAAAAGAGCAATAAATGACCTTATGCTCAAACTGCAAAGAAACATTTCAGTGACTCAAAGAAGAGACAGCTAAAAACTTTTTCTCATCAAAAAGTTAATATCTAAGTTTTGACTGAAATATTTTTACTCAGAAAAGTCTCACTCTCTATTTTTTACTTTTACAAAGTCTAAGTTTGATTTTTATTAAATTATTTGCCTAGCCAAGAGAGTGGCAGAAAATATTGAGATTTTGAAGAAATGCAGAGTAATACACAAAGGAAAATTCCTGTGTAAAGCAGCACAAATTATGATGATTTCTAAATTATCTATCACCATTCAGAAAATATTTGACTGCTTTTCTGAAAACATTAGCATAATGTTCTGTCATTTTCATAAAGGGAAATCTAATGTTTGAAGTTGTTAGGAATTGAATGGGGAACAAACCAAAAAGTACCTTTGCACTGCTTTATAAATCCATGGCACGCTCACATCTTGAACACAATCCAATTCAATCAATTTGGAAAACAGTTTGGTGTAGTTTTGAAGTCATGGTGAGGGTGATTAGAAATACAGAACAGATTTCATGTGCATATAGCCTGCAGCTCTTCATCTTGGAAAAGGCAGGACTGAGGGAAGTCACCAAATAGGTCTACACAGTCTTAACCAGCAGACGAGCAGTAATTACAAGCTATTAGGAGCGTAGGAACTAGAAGTGCTGCAATGTTTTTTATTAGAAAGAGCAACAAAAAAATCTGCTTTTACACAACTTACAAATAAATTGCAGAACTCATTATTGCAAGATATAGAGGTGAGCGAGAGTTTAAACATATTCAAAACTGTTTCAGAGAGCTCCTGGGGAAAGATCTGCTGGTGTGGTGTTGAAGGTGATGGAAGGGATACAATATCTAGCACCTGTCAATTCTAAAGAAGGTGGCTTGAGGGCACCAACGAAGAATCACCCTCTCTATTTCCTTCCATTTCTTACATTTATACATTTCCAGCTGATCCCTGTAGGAAAGAACCTTTGGGGCTGCATAGACTTTTGATGTGACCCTGAATAACACTTCATAGATCCTTAAGAAATACAGGTAAATTCCTTTAATTTTTTTTTTGAGAGTCAAATTTAATTAATCTTTTCACTATTAATATTTTTGTTAATCTAATTTATTCTTATTCAATTTTTTAATCTCTGTTATGATAACAGTAAAATAACAACTGATCAAAGTACTTCCTATTGGCAAGATTTCCAAATACTGCAGTAGTAAAACAAATAATCTAAATTTCAGCAGCAACCATGATCAACACTATGTTTAAAGCTGCTGATACAACAGGCTTAAAAATTGCCGCATATGTTTTGCAAGACTTAGATCTGGGAGCCATCAGCATAGACCATTACACAAAACATTTTTAATAAATTCAACTGTCTCTTTAGAGTGGGTTTGCATCTTTTTAAAACATTTTTGGATTCTGAAAGTGGGTAGAATTCCCTAGTTTGTGTGACTGTGAATTTAAGCAATGGCTTGTGATATTTGCTTTCTGTTAATATTTTTTTATAAGGCAGATTGCTGAAATCAGTAACTTCCGTGTACTCTAGTGTTCTATGAGATGAGTTTTGTTTCTCTTTCTTCTCTCAGTGCCTGTGAAGCAGCTCATTGGATGGAGTAAATAATACTTCCATGGTGTTAATGATGCTACAACATTTTACTCAGCTGAGAATCTGATCCTGCCAGTTAGGATGGGAAAGGGAGGGCGTGTAGAGAGCAGATGTCCCTTATGCTTTTTCAATGAATTTCTGAAACACTAATGTTGCTATTAACAGAATTTACAATAAGCTTGGTAATGATGAACTGCAGTGACATCAGTTTCTCCCAGTGCTGACACAGCTTCTCTGTGCAAACTTTCATACACAGGAGCCAGGGAAGTGCAGGCATAAAGCAATTATGACACTCCTCTGTTTTGAGTTGCTTCTGTTGCTGTCAAACTGTAAAGGAGCAAAGAAGACTGGAGGAATCTCATGCGAGATTTTGGCCAGCTTTTGCTACAGGCTTTGTTTGTTCAAGTTTTGTTGGATAGAGGATTTCTTTGAAACAGTTTAAATGCAAAAAGTTTCCTGAAAGCTGGAATTCAAATCATCCGTGTCATGCACTGCTACAAGTATTTCAGTCCATGTACAACCTGAAATCTCTGGTTTCATAACAGATTCAAAATGTTGTAGTTTTGCCACAGGGTTTAATGGACTTTCGTTGCTCTCCTATACATGAAACATTTTAAACATTTTTGGCCACAAAAACTAAGAAGATACAAACCACTCCATTCTTCATTTCTTGCTCCATCAAAAAACTCACAAAAACAACCCCAACCCAAATTTCATCCTTCCAGAATATCCACACCTTCAGGACCTGCAGCTTGGAAATCTGTCTGTTTAAAATTTCTCACAGTAGGAACTATTTTTGCCAAATGTAAAGAGAGGAGACAAGGCAAATCCTAACCAAATCCTGCTCTCTTCTAGTCTTGAAAAGCAAGGCTAAATAGTTGGAACTGTCTTCTGGAACAATGGAGAGTGTCAGACTTCCAGAGTTCCCTGAGAATTATTGCTGACATCTCTCACTTAAGGATTTCCAGTGCTTTCCCACAGAATTAAACATAGTGGGAGCTGGGAGAAACCAAGAACTTTCTGAAGAAAACGTCAATGGTTAGGATCTAAGGGCTTCATTTACAAAGGTCTCTATTTGCATTAAAATGCTGGTAGATGTATGACCAGAAACAAGTAGCCACTCAACAGATCAGGATGTGCAGGAAACTCCTCCAATGTGCCTGTGGGTAAGTAAAAGACTAAAGTTAAAAATCTCTGTTCTACAATGGTAACATCCTAATCTGATTTTCACTATGACACAGGAATACTTTTCCCAGATGGTGAAGGAATTCCTCCTTCAAGGTACTAAGTAGCCCTGCTTCCCACCACAGTCTCTTTTACGAGGGAGAGGAAAACTCCACAGGCTTCTCCTGAGCAAATGCCAAATTGTGAAAACAACTGGAACCAGTGAGAGCTTTCCTGGAAGAAAAGATTAGGCACAAACTGATTCATAAATTCAAAACACTACTTATTAATAGATCTATTCACAGCTGACAGTGAAATCATTAGTGGGTAGAAGAACAGAAGCATCTGGAAGCAGCTTTTATCTTTCCCAGGAATTTTTGACCCAAATACTGCCAAAATGCAGTCCTCTTGATGGACTGTTAGTGTTTGCAAAATGACAATCTGGTGTTTCAGTCCATTCACAGGTTTTCTGCCTTTCCCTTTTCTAATATTCTTGTGCTCTGCATTGTGAGAACTTGATATAATAACTTCCTCTCAGATGTGTCCCTTCCTTTTTTCCAGACATCAGCATTAGAACCTGCTGTTCTTAACCTCGATTAAAAAGACAAGGATTTCTCCTCCACAACATTTTTTCCTACCCTTTGAACTGGTATAAGCAATGTGAGCAAGGGTAGAGGAAAGGGAAAATTTCCATTGCCTGCTGAACAAAATACCACTAAGCTTTGAATATCCTTACCAGGCCTTATTCAATATTAAATGCGTGAAGTGGGGAATGCTCTAAGACCATAAAGGCTGTCCTTGGAAGAACTGCCTGCAGCTCCACATGTTTCAGGAGTTGAAGCTCATGTCCAGCATTCACCATCCTTTCTGGGAGAAGAATCCCAGGTATGATGCAAGGGCACTCCTGTTTGTGGTTTCTGACTGGATGATTTCAGTCTCAACAAATCTTTTCTTTTTTCCTCTTGTTCTGTCTAAAAAATGGAGAGAAAGGATATTTCAGACCCATTCCTTTGAAACATGAGGCAGTACAAATAAAGTTAAGTAAGATATGTCAAACAAGAAGAAGAAAGAGCTCATTGCACAAACTAGGAAAAAAAGGGACACGGACCATTGAAAAATCTCTTAGCTGTATGTTTGGTTTTGTAAAAATAAACTTTTAAAATGTGTGCTTCCTAGGTTTTTCACACATTGTAATTCTATATTGTTTTCAAAGCACTCTTTTCACTTTATATAGGACTGGCACATTATGTATTGTACATTACTGATGCAAACACATGAAGATTGTGAAATCAACGCAAACAATATTTTACAAAATACTGGTTAGAGTTCCCGACAAAATTTTAATGTGGAACATTTAAGTATATGAGTTAGGACATATTCCAATTATATTTCCATGAATTATCCACAACTTTCCTCATCCAGTTTCCATCTTTCCTTCTTTGTCTTCCCTTACTATTCCGGCTTTCAATTTTTCCATTTGTTTTCTCCACATATATCTGATCTTTACATCACCTGTACATTGCTTTAAAGTCCCTTTAGAATCGTTGTCACCTTCTTCTTATCCTACCTTTAATTTAATCTTCCAAAGAAAATATGCATTTTCTTTTAGTCTGGAGCTAACCCATCCATGTAGTGGGTAATGAAATCACAAAAGCAGAGAAAAAAAAAATGGTATAGTGTCTTGCATTTTTCTTCAAACTGTAAATTATTTTATTCAATTAAAAAAAATTCAAAATCAAAAAAGAAAGATGGTTATTGGCAGTCTATAACAACTTTCAGGAGAGTTATGGTTTGAACGAAGAGAGATTTGAGGATGAAATTTCAGTATTTTTGACCAGCATTTCATTTTTAAGACACACAGCTCACAGCTCAAACTGATTTGAATTTAAGAAGCTAGAGATCATCAATAAGATGAAGATGTTTCAGAAGTGAATTTAAAACAGGGTATTTTGTACATATCTATGCTGCATTTAGACACATTAATAATACAGTCTCTTTGTCTTTTTGAAATGACTTCTCATTCTTTATATAAAGACTCCTAAGCCTCATAATACTGTATTTTACTTCAAAGTAAATCCTCCCACCCCTTCCGAATGAGGCTGATTTTGAGACCTCGGCTGTGTTAATCCCTATCTGTGCAATATATACATTTAGTATAAAGGCTGAACAGTTGCCACTATTAAGAAATATGCCCTCAGATGGGATGGTCTCAATCTACTGTGAATAAATGTCTTGCAACCATTGTGACAGATCTGTGGGCAGGCCAAATAAGTAGACTTTTAAAATTATGACTCAGTCTTTTTAAAGACACCATTTCTCAAGAATGTGGTTTTTCTCTCTTTTTTAGGATCTAAATATTGCCTCCCTCTGTTCATCTCTGAACTTGCATAATCACATTGGAAGGCTTCCCCACACTGCACATCCCCAGGAATCTCATTTCTTATCAGAGGAGGCCAGAACTAGTGGCTTAAAAGAGAAGATTTTTCATGGCCTGTTCTCTGCTTGGTTTCTGTGAGGACTTTCTGCTGAAGAACAAAATAGAATTACAATAGACTTTGTGATAAATTATCATCATCATCATCATTATTATTTGTTTGGCTAATATCAACATCCTAGAAGCTAGAAATGTGTACTTGAAGCTGTACCAGTTTAAAACAAACTCCTTGAAACGGTTATGTATGTATGAAAAAATTATGAAGATAGAAGAATATTTTGTGGATGAGGAGCTTTATAAAAATAAATTCAGATTTCTTAGAGTTATTTGACATCTAGAGACTCAAGGAAATCATCAAAACTCAATGGTTCATCAAAGCCACTGAGATCTTCTTAATCTTTACATGTCTGTATAGATAGCTATTATCTACAAGTTTGGGTTCGTCTCCCTTAGTATTACCCACCTAGAAATGAGTGCGCCCAAGAAGCTGTCTGACTGGCTTCCCCCTATAGGCTGTAAGGGCAGACAAGTATCTCCACTGGCTGATTCAAACAGATCTGTGCTGCTCAGCATAAAATGACTCCTAGTTTCCATTACCTCTAGAGGTTTGTCAAACATAAAGTAACAGACCACACCTGTAGCTCACAAATTCCAAACCGCTGACTTACCTCATAAAAAAAGTCAGTAGCTTTCCTATGAACACACTAGCACTGTGATTCCATTCTGTAAATCACAAAGATAGGGAAAAAAATGTTGACAGCAACTCAGGCTTCAAGATTTACAAATCAGCAAGAAATTTGTAGTGTCTAAGATGATGTGGAGACAATACAACAAAAAGAAGAAAACAGAGACTGCACTAAGCTTTTAGCCACATAAAGGAAAAGTTTCAGCAAAGCTTTTGGCTTAATTCCCACTCTGATGTTACCATGCATTTAGTTAGTAATTATAAATCTCAACTGTCACATGCTCTGGGCACAAGGAGGGGCTACCAAATAACCTTTGCTGAATTTCATCTGTGATCCTTGGAAAAAGCATGTATTTTCCCAGGGGTCATAATCAAAAATTAGTCTACATGCAGCTACTCATAGCTCCTGCTTGGGTCTGGGTGTAGCTCCCAGCCCAGGCCCAGGGAGGGGCTCCTACTGAGGGCTCAGTGTCAGAGCTTCCTCCAACAGCAGCCTTACCAGGAGATACTGTGACTGAATTTATATTGATGCTGAATATTTCTCTGTAAAGAGGGAGCCAGTCTTTTAAACCTAAGTCAGTTGACAAACAGGAATCACAATTGCAGTTGGAAGTGCAAAGCAGCTGTAATTCTCTGCCAGCATCACAGAAAAGTACCTGTGCTTATAGAAAACTTCAAGCATATCCATAATAACCAGGTTAAGACCATCTTAAAGGAAGGTCAGCACAATTCTTATTGGACAGAGAAAATTACTCCAGTCCTTTTTCCTTTCAGCTATGATTTTGTGCACTGACCTTTGGAAAGTATGGTCAAATAGCCTTAAGCAGCAGTTGTAAAGCATAAGATCATTGCATGGACACTGATTTCATTAGGCAGCTCTGTATAAATTAGCATTACTTACTGGGGTGTATGCAACTAATGGTACTGAAAAGAAGTGAGCTCTGTTCATTTTGTATGCCATACCTATAAGTGAAGCCTTCCTGTCCCTCTGCAGAGGCACAGCTGCCTTTCTGTGCTCTGCTGCAGATGTGAAATGTTACACAGACTCTCTGTGAGATGTTTTATTCCTAGCAGAGACCATGCTGAACATGTGGGGGAGAGATTAGTGGCCGTGGACTATTGTGAAGCTACTCAGATTTAGCCCACGTAAAGGCCTCATTCACTGTCATATTTTGCACTCTCAAGCAAAAGCAACCTCAGGTCAGATTTGACTCTGCCTGGTGTTTGAGCTCCTTCCAAGTAAAGCAAGAGAAGCAACAGTGAAGTCCCTTGTAGACTCCTAGCATCCTCCAACATTTCTCCATAATATGGGAAATCTACCTGAAGTTCAGTCCTTTAGCCTGTTTTTTCTTCTTTAGGAATATTAAGTTTAGTCATGGGGAGGGGATTTTGATTCTGGCAAGTGCCATTCTCATCATGGCAACAATTATTGAAGCAGAAGGCTTCATATCGACTGTTGGGCACATCCTAAATATCTTTAGAGTTTAGATATATCCAATTTTTTCCTAAGACTGTTCCCCAGCTGGATCCCATCCACTAAGACTGCCAGTGCTGTCCTGGTAAAAATGTCATCTGCATAGCTGAGCTCCCACCATGCAAATATCTCTAAACCTTTAAGCACCCTTAAACTGCCAGCGGGTTCAGATGGATTAGCATTCAGGGTCACTTTTCGTTTTTATAGACCAGTTTGCTCATCTCCCTTGAGAACAGTTAACTCTGTCTGAAACTCAGGGAAGGAGGAAGAGAATGAAAGATTAACAATAAGAATAAAATCAATCAGATAAGAGCTTAGGTAATGAATTATAAACGATCTGCCAGTTGTGCCAACTGTAGATTTGTTACTAAATTATGGGAGAGGAAAAACCAGTTCTGAAACAAGCATTAAAAATTCACATTTCAGCTGCAATCCTGACACTCAAACTTGTCTAACTCTTTTAAGTGATCCTCTAAGTCTGTTCCCTTCTATATTTCAATGAAACAATAGGAACTAGCAGATGGGAGAGTTGTATTCTGGTTCACAGTCCCTTCCCTACATTGCTTCTAAAAAGCTGATAGCTGTCAGTCCCTGCAAAGAAAGTTTGAAAGGCTTAGGGGTGTGTTTTATTTTCAGCAGCATTGACTGGAAACACGCCCTGTATACTTTCTCCAGAGTCTTGAAGATCATTACTTGGAGCTTTGTTATCTGTACCTGTAAAAAGGATACCTCAAAAGTTAGCTTGACATGTTTTTTGCTACTAAAGAAGGGACAATTTGTATTCTCTGGTTTAATTCCTCTATGTCAAACTTGATCAATAATTTTAAGTAGTGTAATGGCAACAGAATGATCTTCCTTACATAGTTATGTTTGCTTTTAGGAAGAACTTAAAAATATTGGACACTGTACTTGCTCTTGCTCTTTCAATTCAATTTTGCTGTGATGGTGAGAGAGGGAGCAGGGTGGCCTCACACAAAAACAGAACAAGTACAAACCAGGCTGTGAGTTCACTTAAACACCAAAATATGCCCAAGAGAGAAATCTCTCTTCTTCTGCTTTCTGTGGATGGAGAAGCAGGAGTGGATGGGGTTGAAATGAGGACAAAGTGAACTGAGTCCTACTCTCTGCATTTAGGTGAGAGGATGACCAAGGTGCCTGAGCTTATCCCAGTCTTTGGCTGCAGCCCATGCTGACATCTCCTTACCTCAATATTCTGTACCTTGGCTTGATCTAGGATGGGCTTTTGTCACTGCATTTTCATGGGCTAGCTAAAGAAATGCAGCCCATAGTATACTCTTGTATGAAGGGAATTAATTAAAGCAATGTTCTTTAACTTATGTTTTAGTTTGGATCTATTGGCAAATTTCCATTCTCTTCCATTCTGAGATCCCCAAAGTTGTCCAAAACTGTTAAGGTTCACTCCCACTTTGGGGAAAAATGATCAGTAGCTTGAATTAGTTTAGTCCAATGTTTATCAATGACTTTTTAAAAATATGTTTGTTTCAGGTTCATTTTGAGAAATGAGTAATATTTTCAGATTTTCCTTGAGAGGCAGGCTCACCACATACTATTAAGCAGTGGTTATACATTATTACAGATCTATCTTAGCAAAATCAATTAGTAATCCTCTGTCATACTAGAACATGTCTCACGTACAGTTGCAAAGAATCTGGTATTATCCTGCTCTCTCTACTTCCTTTCATAGACACAGTGATGGAATAGAGTTCACTTGCTAAATGTGCAGATGACCTAAAGCTGAGGGGGGCTGCAGTCCTCTAGAAAACACTAACAGAATAAAAAGTGTCTTTGCAGAAAGGGAAAACACTCTGGAATTAAAAAGGTATCATTCAATAAACTCAGGTGCAAGATAGTCCTGCAAGTTAAGCAGGACTCCAGACAGGGCAGAACAACTGGCCAAGAGATGTCCTTTGGAGCACAGTGGGTCACAAAGGGAATTTTAATCAATTGTGGGATATTATGGAAATTAAAAGTTCCCAAACTTGAATGTCACCATTAAGTGTATGAACAAGGAAATGATCTATGACACTGAAAATAATCCTTCTATACAGAAGATCTCGTGTGGGATAGTGGCTCTTGTTTCAGGCATCATATTTCAAGAGGAGCAGGAACATTTTGTCTGAGAAGAGCAAGGAGATTCAGAAGGCTAGAAATCTAAACAATACTACCTAATCAGAGGAATCAAAGACTAAAGGAGAAAAAATGAAGGGAAAAAGGAATTAATCATCTCATAAAAAAAATCACAAAAGCGTAATGTGGAATACAAAATCATCCTGCAAGGAATAAAGGATTAATCTGTCTCGGCACCTGGTGGATAGGACAGGAGGCAATTCCTTAGTAACTAAGGGAAATTTTCTAATTGTAATGTTAGTTAAGGACTGGAGAAGTTTCCCATGGGAAGCAGTTCTATCTTTTCTTTGAATTTCTTGAAGAACAGATAACTCAAATGCCTGACAGGATTGCTTTAAATATAGCCGATTCTGCTTTGGAGTCAAAGGATAGGCTAAAGATGCCTCTTGAGATGGCTTCCAGCTTCCTTTTAGCTCTAGTCTCTGCTCATTCTACCTTTTCTATGTACCCACAGCAGTATATCAGAAGGCAATTAAAACATTAAAAAGCACATTTTGTATTTTTTCCTCCTAAAACAAGCAAATTAATGATACTAATAAAAATGGTTTGCTCACCGCACTCCCTTAGTGTGCTCCAATTACAACACTGAAATATTTGTGCTTCATATGGGAGCTCTGCTTACTATTGAAATCCAGACTTCTGTCATCTGCTTTTTCACAGCTAAATCTGCAGGCAGTAGTAGGAACAAAACAAGTCCAATCTTTTTGAGACCAACAGCAAAGGAAATGAGAGCTCAGCCACTAGTTATCTTGGCATAAATAAGTATATATCTTTCCCAGACTAGCAAAAGTAATCATGGATACATGATGCACCATCACAGCTATTAGTCTGCCTAGCCTTAGCTTGCCTTGCCCTTTACCAAGTGTACTGAGCACATTAGCCAAAACTCATCTTCCCTGACATTTCCCAGTGCAGCTCTAGCAGGCAATGCCCATGTTAAATTGGATTCTTTCACTGGAAGTGTCTGCTGGGTGCCTGAATTAACAGCAGTCACGGAGTATCCCCAAGCCTGCTTGCTGGGACTCCAGCCCCCGCAGAGACTCAGCCAGCCCAAGTTGTTTGGCAGCTGAAAGCAGGTTTTGTCATCTCACTTATGCAGCAACTGCTCCCATGTTGGCAGGATACCACTCTGGCACACATGCATAGGCTTTTCCTGGTCATACTTGTAAAAGGCTGCTGGGAAGGTGCCTAGATAGAGTCAGGTCATTAATGCAGAGCACAGGATTAAAACACCATGGATGTCAGGGTAGCCCTTGTGATGCTTGTACAATGAGGGACATCCCCAGGCAGAGGCAAAACCTTGTTTGCTCTGCCCCATGTGGTCTCTTCAAGGGGCCATTCCTGGCTCCTTATCTTCTGCTCCAACAGCAGCTTCCTGCTGCTGGGTATCCTTGTGCAAGAGACTACACTTGGTCTCTCTTAACCTTCCCAGAGGACCTGCAGTTGCATTGTCCTCCCTGTGTCACCTCAAAACAGATGTTAGTGGCCTTGTTGTCAAATTGGCAGAGAGAAGGATCCCACACTGAGTAATGAACAGTTGGTTGTACCAACAGGTGACTGAGCAATGAACAGTCTCAGTTCTGTGGTCAGCTCACAGGGTCCTGCTCCCTGCTCAGAGACTCACCCTTTCAATGCAGAGATTGTTTTGGCCCATTTACTGGGGGCAGCAGCAACAATCTGCCATACAAAATGAAGCCAATACCTACAGAGTACTCACAATAATTAATGGGTACTCCCAGCACCTAGTGCAGGACCCTATCCCAGGATTCTTCCTGAATATCCTACAGTTAGCTACCCATACTTCCAGTAAAAAAAACACCTCCCCAGACTTACCTTACAGTTTTATTCTGTATCCAGTACATTGCCCAGTAAAGAAAAACAAATCAAAAGAGAGCGTGCCCCAATCTTTTCAATCTGGACAGAAAAAGAGAAGAAATAAGAAGAAAATAAGGAGCTGTTAATTATTCCAGACCTTCTGGCAACCAAAAAATAAAGTGTAGGGAGGGCGTGCCTCAGAATTCTTCTCTTTTATATGGAAATGTGGAATGCACTGTTAAGACTAGATTAACTGCTCTGAATTAATAAAATACAAAACCTGAACATTAATTCAAAATTCAGGCCAAACTTCAAGCTACTTTGAGGTTGACAAACAAAAACAAAGACTTGTATTACCTCCCACTTACATTATTTTTTGGTTTTGATCAGCACAGAAATACATCAGCGCCTGGTCTCTGCCTAAGCAAAACCCAATCATGCTGGAATGCCTCCAGAAAATCTTCACACATCCATTCAAATGTCGCACTCTTGGGACATCCAGGTAAATGGGATAAGCTTGCAGATTCTTTCACCTTTCAGAATCTTTCTTGTCTTCAGTAATTTTTCATTTTCTGAATATTTCTCTACTTCAGCACAGAGAGCAAATGCTAGGGATGTGACATACATACTAACCGCTAGTGAAATTAGGTTGAAGGAGAAAGGATTTATCAATTATTTTGCAAAGTACATTAAGAGAAGACAATTCATTTTAACTGGGGGAAGGAAGAAAGATTTTCCTTCCTTTCTTGGCATTGGTGTTCTAGTACGATGTAGACCTCTCTAGACAACATTATCAGCCTATAGGTATTTTATTTTTCTCTCTTTATTAGCCAGTGGTGTCTTTCTTGGTCTAAGAAGAGAAAAATGGCTCACGGTATTTCCTTTTTCCAGAGAGTATGAATACGATGTCTCGCAGTCTAAACCATCAGGTTATCTACTACCCATTTACAAAGACTTCTTTTGTAGAATCTTTTCCTTTCCTATATGCACTCTCCATTGGAAAAAAAAAAAAAAAAATCTTTAAAAGTCCCTGCCAGAACCAGCAGTAAGAGAAATATATGTTTCTTCATATACACTGAGAGTGGGGACACTAGATGTAAGACAGTATATCTGAAGGTAGAAAACATAGAGAATTTTCTTTTTTATTTAAGTAGAATACTTCTATTATACTAATATATGCATTCCCCAACACTGATCATCGTTAAAACACTGTTTTGAATAAGAAATGATCATGTTTACTAATTTAAGTGCTTTAAAAATTCTAATTAATGGGAGTTCGGAGATAAACTGAGAGGAATGAGAATTTAATGTCTTTTCTTTTTGAAATGAGACTGACAGTGGCTCACAAAAGTGAGATTTGTTACAGTAACTCGCTGTGGAGGAAAGTTTCTCACTGCAGCATGAGAAAACCAAAGTATTATCCATTGAGTCACAGCTGACCTTCCATGCTTTTATTAAAAGGTACCAGGATATCAACTAAAACATAAAGTACCAGCTTACCATATATTTGTCTCGTTTAGCAAAGGAGAGGAATGCTCTATCTTGTGAATGTTCAGGATTTTCAGCAATGAACAGCTTAGTCTCAGCTGTTGTCACATCCTCCACCCTTTTCCTTGACGTCTCCGGATATCCTAGTACTTCTGTTAATGGCGTGGATCCTCTTGCATGTTGCCACCATAGGCATGTCCATGAGGGTTGTATGAATCAGCAATCATCTTATGCTGACTGCAATTAAAACACAAGTGTTGCAGCAGACCTCTTGTTAGAGGGTAGAAATGAGCCAAGACACAGACTTATAAAAAGGGTCCTGGTTTATTTCTCTTTACAGCTCAGCCATCCTGACTCCAACCATTCACTGCCTCTGGCTGCAGCAAGCTCCTACTGTAGGTTTCCCTTGCAGGCCCTGACTGCTGGTTATCTCCTGCTAAACTCTGACTGCATATATTAGTTTGCAGACTCTGACTGCAGGCTTTTACCTGGCTAGACTGTGGCTGCAGGTACCAATTAACACAGATGTTACTTATCAGAGGCAAGATCACCTATATTCTCTTCTCCTATATGCAAGAGTGACAGGAATTCTCAAAGAAATTTCCAACAGTAGCTATTCTGAATATCTGTCACACCCCTTCCTTAGAGATCTCAGAGTCTTTGGAGACTATATAACTTTAATATTTTATTGTAGAAGTGGAAACAGTGTTTTGCCCATGGTAATGCAGAATAGCTGTTGGAGCTGGACAAGAAGACCAATGCCTCACCATCTATCTTTAACCCTAAAATCACCTAACTTCAATGAAAAAATTAAAACAAAATTTAAAAAAATCATCATTTTGATGGTCAGAACAGGGAAGCCAGAGGTGAATGTTATGAAAATTGTGTTTCACCAGCAACGGGGATGAATCACTCCAGAGGGAACGATAGTAAAGGAGGTAGACAATGCCGTAGGTAATAGATTATTAGCTCTACCATAATGCCCAGTTTTGTGATCTTAATTTACAGAAAATGTTATAATATCCATAATAAAATGCGCTAAGGGAGGTGTGCAGATAGCTGGTTCTGAAGCATTGTCCTCCTAACAAGAAAACAAAGTGAGGAACTGTGGCATTCTACAGGTAACCAAAGGGGAGTAAAATATGTGCCAGTGGCCCACCCTGACCTGGGTCAGGCCTAAGGGGTAGTGCATGTAAAACTGGAGAACATTATATGCAACAGCTGGGAGGTGCAAGCTTGGCAGAACTGGTGATGTTCATCCCAGTGTTGATCAGGGAGTCTCCAGAGCCTCTAGTCAGTTCATTCCTTTCCTAGTATCACAGGTGCCTGTGCACTAGAATTTGAAGGTATCCTGAAAGCAGAAGTAGATGCATTTGAAAGCCAAGAGCATTGTACCAAAGAGGCTTCACTAAATCAATGAAGGGTTTGCCTGCCCTAAAAACACTGTAAAGTCACAGGCCTTTTAGAGCACAAAAGATGTCAGTAAATTGGAAAGGGCTCAGAGAAATGCTACAACAAATGATTAAGAGACAGATGGACTCACAAAAAAAAAGTATTAAAAACTGAATAGGAGGATGAAAGGAGGTTATGCCAGGCAAAGACTGTAAATAACAAGGACAAAATAAATTATTTAAGACTGTAAAAGGAAATATAATCCACTGTCACCGAATAATACTGAGCAGAGGAAAATTCAGTCAACAAATCTGTAAAAAAATGTTTCTCTTCTGTTCCAATAGGTTGAAGAATAAGCTCCCAAAGGACATGATAGATATTGTATGACCTGAAGAAATTTAAACTTAGAATCACAAAAATCAAGAATAATAAATGTCAGCAGGAGTGGAAAATCAGGCTCAAAATAGTAGGTGAATTAAATGTGCTAAAACACTTCCCTGTTTCTTATTTCTGTTTTTTACATCTTGATTGTGGCAACACAATTATATGTGCTAAAACACTTCCCTGTTTCTTATTTCTGTTTTTTACATCTTGATTGTGGCAACACAATTATATGTGCTAAAACACTTCCCTGTTTCTTATTTCTGTTTTTTACATCTTGATTGTGGCAACACATTGGGAAGATTGTATATATAGGTTTTATTGTTATTATTATTTGGTACATGTGTTGAGAAGAACTTCCTTAACCTGCTAGCTAAATACTTCTCATGAAATTTTGTTTGCCACAGAAACATTTTTATTGTAACGATATTATTTCAAATCTTTTGAAGTCCAAGATAGATCACAAATATTTTGAAGTTCAACCTGAATATCTTAGAAAGGTTAATGATTCATTTTCCTTGATTAGATGATCACTTGCAATGCAAATATTAGCATGTAAGTATTTAAATTTCTGAATTTTGTAAAAATGTATGCATGTGGCTTTGAAATTTGCCTTTCAAGTTTGTGCCAGATGCAAAATAATCAGGTGGTAACACCAAGCGAATACACAAGAGACCTGCACTTAATCTTAACAGAAATAAACTGAATAAATATATTTCTTCACAAAAACTTTCTTGAAGTGTTTGCCTTGTTCTAATTTGATTATACAGCACTCTCATTCCTGCTGAACAGTAAAGATTGCTGCAATTTTTCAATAGGCATACAATGAACTGGGATATTCAGCAGTGATTTGGGGGGGTGATGGATTCTCTAGTAGGCCCTCTGGCCACAGATCAGGAAAACATTTAAATTCTTGCCTTTTCAAGGCAGCAAAAATAAAATATTTTCCAAGAATGACAGCCACTTTCAATTATTTTCTGAACCAAGGACTTAAGACTGTCAATTGTTATGTGTGGCCAAATGGGTCCCGTGAAGGCTTGATCCCACCACCATACCAAATAGCATCATAGAATGGTTTGGGTTGGAAGACACCTTAAAAATCATCTGGTTTCCAACCCACTTACCATGAAAAGGGACACTCTTCACCCAGGCTGTTCAAAGCCCCATCCAACCTGGTCTTGAACACTTCCAGGGACGGAGCATCCACAGCTTCCTTGGGCAGCCTATTTCCAGTGGCTCATGTTGCTCATAGTAAAGAATTTCTTCCTCATAACTAATCTAAACCTACCCTCTTTCACTTTAAAGCCATTCCCCCTTGTCTTATTAATCCATGCCATTGTAAAAATGTTTCTCCGGCTCTCTTGCAGCCCTATTCAGGCACTGAAAGGTGTCATAAGCTCTTCCTGGAGCCTCCTCTTCTCCAGGCTGAACAACTCCAAATCTTTCATCCTTTCTTCACAGAAGAAGTGCTCCAGCCCTCTAATTAACTTGTTGGTGTCCTCTGGACTTGCTCCTATAGGTCTATGTCCTTCTTATGCTGGGGACCTTGGAGCTGGATGCAGGACATGAGTGGCGTCTCACAAAAGCAGAGCAGAGGGGGGAAATCCCCTTTCTCACCCTGCTGGTCATGCTGCTTTGGATGCACCCCAGGGCAAGGTTGACTTTCTGGGCTGTGAGCACACATGGCTGGGTCGTGTTGAGCTTCTCATTTACCGGCATCCCCAGGTCCTTCTTCACAGGGCTGCTTTCAACATGTTTGCTACTCAGCTTGTATTTGTGCTTGGGATTTCCCCAAGTCACATGCAGGATCTTGGCCTTGTTGAACTTCATGAGGTTCACACAGGCCCACCTCTAGAGATTATGAAGGCCCTTCTACAGGGTAGCCCTTCCCCCCAGCATGTTGACTAAATGACACAGCTTGGTGTCATCAACAAACTTGCTGAGGGTGCACTCAATCCCGCTGTGCATGTCACCAACTAAGATGTTAAAGAGCAACAGTCCCAATTCTGATCCCTGAGGAATGCCACTCATCAGTGCTCTCCCACTCATCGCTGCTCTCCACTTGAGCATTGAGCTGTTGACCACAACTGTTTGCCTGTAACATCCTTGGTCAGATTCAATACCCTCAAACATTTCTATTTTTTTCCTATCTAGAACAGTTAGAATTAGATAGAATTTCTACTCTAATTCTTTCTAGATTTTCTACTCTATTGCATAATTAAATATAATTATATAATAACCATGATAGCTGTTAGAACCTTCTTCATGGGAAAGCCACTTGAGGAAAATGCATCTCCTGAGAAAGCAGAACAGGAGTTTATCACTCCAGACATTATGCAAAATGTTTTGGAGGATAGTGGCAGGAGGTCGTATCACAGGGAATCACTTCTCACTCTCATAAACCCAAAGATCCTACCTGTAATTTCTCATCTGTGTCCCATAATTCTAAATAACCTAACCACTTTCCTAAATCTGGGGTGTGCCTGCACCTGACAGCAACACACCCAAGAGTAAAGGAAAAAAGAATACAAGAACTCCAGTTGTAAATTTATGCCGTCCCTATTACACCAGATAAAATAAGATGGACTGCCTGATCCTTGTCATTTAAACCAAGATAGTTTAAAAGGTAGTTTTAAAATCTTCTTTGAAATAATCGTTTTCTCAACTTGGGCCTGGATTCCATTGTTCCATTGTCACCTCTAAAATTATTATATCCCACATGGCCAAGTAGTTCCTCTGTTCCAGGGTCATATGTTTCATGTTAAGTGTAAAAATGTGAACCATATTACTAGATGTGATATAAAAATTACTTGTCAGCATTAGTCTACCTTTTCCCTTGAATTACCCTGTTTAAAAGTATATAACTTTCCACTTAGGCAGCAAAAAAATACATTCTGTTCTCATTTGCCTACAGATAAAGTCAGAAATACTCTGGCAACTTTAACAAGGGTATTACTGATTTCCAGTAGAGAAACTGAAGACAAGGTTTGGTCATTGAGATTCAGCTACTGTCTGCATAGAAAGGATCTTCTACCTCCATGATACATAAAATAGTTTATAATAAAAGCAATATCAATAAATCCATGTTGAGCTCTCTATACCTAGATTTGAGATACAGCTCTTTCAATAAGAGTTCCTCAAACACTCACAAACTTAGATGAAGTGCCTCTACATCATTGCTGGGGGAGGTAAAACTGAAACTAAGTGAGCTATTTTCATTTTCTGTTTTCAGTGGATGTCCACAGTTAAGTCAATGAGACATAGGACTACACATCTTCTCTGTACAAATAACTCCAAATACTAAAATCCCCAATTCATATTGTTTCTGAATTTGGAATACATGTCTTTCCTGGAGACATAGAAAAGATAAAAACCCCAAGCAATGAAGTTGCATTTTGGGCATACACTAATTAGCTGTATGTAAACTGATGTGTTGACAGAGCCTTGAGCATCACAGCCCACATTAGTCCAGGCCTGGATGCCCTCCTTGCAGCCTAAATCAATCCAGGTTTTCTAATTGTTTCAGGCATGGTTGACAACACAGGCAGGACTGCACTGTGCTCAAGAACAGCATTAGCTCATTTAGAGAAGATCAAAAACCCATGCATGGCATCAGCTTGCTCAGTATAATCCATGAAGAGTGCCTCATCTTGGAAACTGGGAAGCTGGGAGCTGAACTCACCTGCCCACAGTCATGGACCAGTACTTTGTGAGTGGACAGCTTAGTTATTTCTCTCTTTTATTCAGTCAATTATTTTGAACAGCTAGCTACTCTTTGCAAAGCTAGGAGAGGGAGTGGGTGATTTCAGCACCCTAAGGCTGGAACACTTGTAGCTTGGTATGCAGTGTGTCCTGTGTATGTGTGACTGTGTGCAAAGGCAGGGAAATGAGAAATGCATTCCTCAGGAGCTGTTTAATGGCCAAAGCAACATCAAGTTCAAGCAGCACACAACCTCAGTTGTTTCTCACTGTGCCATGATATTAGGGAAGGGAATGACTGACAAGGAAGAGAGCATTTCACTGAGCAATGAGCAGCACTCTCTGCATGAGCCTCACTAAAGCTGGGTTTCCAAAGACTGAGAAGTATCCATATGTCATTCCTTTCAGTCACAACTGTGACAGCTCTTCCCTTTATTGATTACTATGATGATGGCTGAGCAAGCTGGAGGACGAGAGTAACTGAGTCAGAGCAGGCAGAAGATAGACCTTGTTTGACAGGGTAGTAGCAAAAAAAAAAAAAAAAAAAAAAAAAAAAAAAAAAAATATGGTCACAGATGAAGGCATCTGAAAAACATGTATCTCCTTCAATTAGGCAAATATTATATGCAAGAGGAGGTCTCCACAACAGAAAATGGCACATACTTGTCTCAAGTCTCCTGCTATGCCACTAGAAACCTGAATTACCCATCCCTTTCCTCTACCTGTGAACTAGCATGCATGCACCTGCATCTGCTGTTATTTTTTATGGGTGGCAGAAAGAATTCTCCAGATATTCACCTCCCCAGACCCTAGAGGATGAACTGATAGTTAGGGCACAGTCTCACTTATTCCCACACATCTGGGACACCAGTCCTGTTAAAGCCCCCAGTACTGAGAAGTCAGATGGATGAACAGATCAGGCCTTGGTGAAAAAGTCATGCACTGTCTACTGTTTGCTGTTCCTGAGCAGGATGTGTGAAAAAATCAACAGGGTTAACTTTTCTTCTCAGGCAGTAATGGATTAAGCTGCCTATCTAAAAGAGTCACATCAGCATGCTAAGTAAAGTCAAGTCTTTGGATTATTAACTTAAACTTGCTACTAAAAGAAGGATTTTTAATTTAATTTTTTTTAATTTAGGAACTTTCTTGGTCCATTGCCATCCTTGCTTCCCTGCATATCCAGGCATGTCCAGGTCTGTCTTGATGACTGAGGGAGAAGTCCATTTTCAGGAAGAGATCCTGTGCCCTGTGATTTTAGTTGCCAATCCATAGCCCTGCTACTTACCTGTAAAAAAGATGTAATTGGCTTTTGTGCTGCAGTCGGGAATAGCAGGAGGAAACTGTCTCTACTCAGCAAAGGAAATGTTTTAGTGGGATGGCAGGAAAAGTGACACAGAATTATGAACACCTGCATCTGGACTGCAGTCGTAAGTCAAACTCTGCTGCCACCCGCTTGTCTGGGCTTTCTTTTTTGCTGGTAACAGGTTAATTCCACATTTTACCAGCCTTATGTGTTCAGCCCTACCTCAATGTATTTCCTTGTGGTTTGGCACTGAGCCACAGAAGTTAGAACCATCTCTGATGCACTAAGATGGAGATGGAGGCTTGAGGAAGGTGTCAATCGAGCTGGAAAGTTCAGCCTCGTATGGAGATCTGGATATCTTGCAGGTTCTGGTGACATTCATTTATGTCTCTAAAATCTAAGGATAAAACCATAAACAAACACCATGCTTTGGCAGGGGAAAGGAGAAGTAGAGAGGAAATAATCTAAAAATCTCTTCCCTGTTAGCATTATTTTAGAATAAAATCCAAAAATATCACTTGCTTACAAGGAAGAAGTAAAAAGAGTCCCATCTTTCTGTACCCTTCAGAGCTAATGGACTAAGAGAGGTGACAGGCAGACTGTGGTTTAGAAAGCTGTATTTTACTTGATATTTTATTTAAAATTTTGTGAGTGTGAAATATCTATCTATAGAATGCCCTCTTGTATAAGGGCATACCTGTCTGCCAGATAAAGCAGCATGAAGTTCAGAGAAAAATGCTTTGAAGCCTCTGAGAAAACAGTTCTACCTTAATGAAGTCCATTATGGGCCTCAGGTTTCAGTATGAGAAGGCACTTTCAAAACATGCCTAGCAATGAAAATGAAAGTCTCTCATGAAGTGTAAAAGTTGTGACAAGCCAGCCACAGATGGAAATGACAAGGTTTTGCCTGCCACAGACAGCTCAGAAAACATTCCAAAGAGTACTGGAGCCACAAGGAGTTACTGGATTTCAATCAGGGCTCAGTGAAGTCAATTGCAACTGGAAATGCATCAGCTGTACCTCGTGTTTTCAGCAAGGTAAGAAATACATGAGAATGCTTTTCTCTTGGCATTACCCCCGCATTACCCCTTCAAATGTATGGCATGAAGCTGGCTGAGGCTGCAAGACAATTTTTATAGTTAGGATGAAGGTATAAGACTCAGGAATACAGGTTTGCTTTCCAGCTCTGCACTGCCCAATTCTACTTTTCTGCTTGAGCTTTTGTTCCTTTTTTTTTTTTTTTTTTTTGGGGTGTGCCTCAGATATTTTTCTATTTCTTTATGTGATTGTGCTTGTATAGCATGGGTTTTGCTCACAGTATGATGAAAATTTGGCTTTACCTTGAGTTTTCCATGTTAATAAATGTGAGAAAAATAAACAAAATGCAGTAACATTCTGAGTTAATTCGAGATGGTGCCTCCTGCTGATATTAATAGATCTGCTATTGCTTGGAAAAGAAGGAAATCACCCTCAGCTGAGAGTTTTACCCTTCACATTCTGAGTACACAATTGTTGAAACATTATGAATAAAGGAAAGCCAAGCTGACAGATTAAATGTGACATCCATGAAACTGAATCCTTTGGCAATACTAGATTTCACAAGGTTTTTCAAACTATCCATCACATTTATTATGACCAAAATGTTTCTAGGTCCCAGTGGGACCAGTAGGCAAAGAACTGAAATCCCTCATTGAAAAAACTTTCTGTCAGATGCAAAGAAGCAAAAGGCTGGCACTCTCTTACCTGGAAGGACATACTGACAAGATTTTAAACGTGTTGTATGTTTTACAGATCTCAAGCAGGTTCAAATGTCTAAACCAGATTGGTTTAGACGTTTGAAACTGCTTGAGGTCTGGCCAGATTTTAACATCATGATAGAACAAGTGCTGTTAACCTGCCATGGAAGGGGAGGGTTCTCAGGTTTTTACACCTGTCCAGTATTGCCAGATTCTGCAAGGATATGTACTCTTTCTCACTGTGAAAATGTTATATGAGATTTCTAGTGGGCTTCTGTGCAGCTTCAATGAGTGTTCTGAGTTGTCTCCTACCATTACAAGCTAAGAATACCTTGCTTCCAGAAAAATGAATTATGCTCGGTAAATCTGCTCTAACATACAACACTGACCTCAGGTACCAATTCACAAAGCAACTGTGAGTTTTCTTTGGCAAAAATTCTAACGTAAGGGTTTCCCCAAGAGCCCCTTCTGTGCCTGAAATCCAAAGGAAAAAAACCCACATCTTTCTAGCTGCTACAGATTAGTCTCTTCTGTTTGTTCATAAACTCTGACAATGCAAAGACTGACTGATTTGGAACATTAGAATAGCAGTGCTACTCTTCTAGAAATACTTTACATGTTAATTCATCTTTCTTTGTGCAGCCTTTGCAAGCAGAACTTAGCCTCATAATTTCTATGAATTCTCTCCTTCCCTCTCCTATATATTATCTTGCAGACCTCCAAATCCAAGTCATTTTATTATTGATGAGCAGGATTTGTATAATGTTTGTCAAGAGATTTGATCTGAAGGATCATAAACTTCATATCATAATTTTTTCAGTCAATACTGATATGCAGACCTCTCCAGTGTGAAACAGAGAGTTGCCTGAAGATGCCTTGTAGATTAGGGGTGGAAGGGAAGAAGCTGGCAAGAGCATGAAAATTAGTGCTATACACAAATGTAATTACTTATTTAGATCCTAAGTTCAGCAGTTGAGCTAAAATAGCTTTAGTTGCTCATAAAGTGCCAACAGCCTTTATCAAATTATAAAAATTGCAGAATGCTTATTCTGTAGACTACATGGCAGTACATTCCCACAACACATAGCACAAAAACACCTGTCCAGAGGTAGGAGGAGAACTCTCCTCATCATGGCTCACAACCAGCCTGCAAGTGCTGCCTTTTTCCCAACCTGGAAATTAAACTCAAGGTAATTTATAATTAGGTAATACAAAAGAGGATCTTTATTTGAAAGCTTTCAGAAGCAGTTATGGAAAGATGTCAAAAAAAGCTCATCTTCCCAGGGGTAAACACATTTTTATAGGTTTTAGGAAATTAGCATAATTGATAAAAAGCATCAATTAGGAAGACATGTGGGGATGCAATTCCCCCCAGGTTAAGCCCCTTTCCTGAAGTCCTCCCCCTCAGCACGAGCTGTGCTTTGTCCATGAAATGCATCTTGAAGGGTTGTTCTCAACTTAGTAACCAGGAAGAACCAAGATAGCACAGGGGCCTTGTACCCCCAGGGGTTGGAGCTCTGGAATTTGTTTTGCCTTTCTGCCTAGGGAAAGGCCATGGAAAATTACTGGGAAAACTAGCTGCTAATACAATAGGCTACAAAGCTACAAATATATGTGCGAAGAATACAGAGAACATAGAAAAAAGGCAAAACCCAAAACGGCATCACAAGGCTTCCCTCCACAGCACCATTCCCACACCTTTAGTGGCAGATTTGAAACAAAACAAATGCCTAAATATATTTAAACTTTCTTTCACTCTCCCCATTTGACACTGAAAAGGTGATAAGGGATTTAATTGGGCCAGGACAGGGTACATTTCCTGCAGAGTAATTTCTTCAGGCTACAGCACTTTTTTCCTCCATCCAGATCCACTTGTCTGTCCAAACAACCAGCTATTGCACCTACCAGTGAGCTCTGAGGCAGAGCATCCTATTGATTAGGTGCCCTCAGATGTTTTTTGGAGTCAGCATGCATACAACCACTGACAAAACCTCCCACTAAGACTCTAAATCCCCAAAGTTAAGAGGTCTAGGGGAAATATGTAGCCATCCCATTGCCATGAAATCAATCCCCAACAGCCTGGGGACAGGAGAGAAGTGAAATGGTTTATGTTTAGTTTTGGTCTTCACATCAGTAATGAACAAAACAGAAAATTGGGCAGTTATGTGGTCACATGCCATGTGCAACAGAAAGGAAGCCACTTTGAAATTTGAGTTAACCAGAAATGCATTATGTCAGGAAATATTGGATTTGAGAGTTACTGCTCATGTCAATCAATTTAATTTTTTCGCACACATTGGAAAATATATCTTTCCCAGCGAGCAATATTTAATTAGACCTTCATGAGACTTTAAAGCAGGCTCCAAGGATTTTCATAACTCCATGTTCACATGCCAAATTTACATAAATGGAGACAAAGAGATTAAAAAAGCAGGGAATGTAATGAAAAATGCTGCCATCTAAGACCTTAGGAGGAACAAAAGGGATAAGAGGAAAAGAAACTTAAGAAAAAAATATGAAAAAAGAGAACTAATAAAAGAAATGTGCATGAAAATATATTTGAAGAAGAATCTTACCTTATGAATGCCTAACAAAAATAATAGCTCTTTTAATCTGTAGATCTTGTTCTTTAAAGTGTAAAGGAAAGCTCACTATTGTAATTTTAATAAAAGGAGGAAACCGAGGTATCAAATTTTGATTGACCCAATGAGGAAACAGAAAATATATTGTACCTCACTGTCTCATCCTTCCTCATCCTGATGGCAAGTGGAAGCCTTGTCTATTTGGCTTTTCACAAAAATAAGTCCTAATCACCAACTTCTTTTGACACTGTCTCTAGAGGGGAGATCGCTGTTAAAAACTAATCTCCAGACAATGCTATTCCACTTTGTCCCCAACAAAAAGTTTCTTTCAGGTCCACAGATACAACTCATGCAACACGACATTAGACAATTAGAGTCAAACTACCTCCACATTCCTCTCTCAGTCCCCAGAAAAGATTTTAGAACGTTTTCTCACTCCCTTCTAAAGACTAAAATCACCATGCCTGTATGCTGAGTATAGAGCATGGCATGATATTCCCATGTTTTCCCTTCTATATAGGAATTTTCCCTCCACTTGAACAAAGAGGCTTTCTATGGCTTTCTCAGTTCAGGTACAGCAAAGATACTTGCTTCATTTTTCTCTCTCCTCCCACTGGCTCATGCTGGGATCAAGTATGTCTAAAGCCAAATCCAGATATTTACAGAATGCTTTCACTAGGCTGGGTTCTTGAAAGCCACTTTATGCGTCCTTTCAGGGTGCTCTCACCAACTGAGTCATCACTGACGAAAAAGGTGGGGGAAGTAAAGGGGAGAAACTAGCAAAGAGATGACAGAACATATCATAAAAGTCATATTTTTTAAAAAAATTGATTTCAGGGGTAATCATTTTCATTATGTACACCAGAGAACAGGGGATAAGTTCATGAAATAAGGTGTGAAGCAATGAGTAAATAGTAGAGGTCGAGCAAGAAGAGGAGTGGGTGAGAGCTGGCAGTCAAGCAGGACTGTATTCTGGAGAGTCAGAAGGCAGAGTCTGACTGTTTTGCAACTCTAAAAATTCCACCAGATTTCTTCTCCCCTTATCCCTCTCTCTTGGTATCTCAGATATAACAGGAACTTATGTCACTGAACAACGTGAAGAAGTTCATACAGAAGTGTTAAGAACAACTAAGATGATTCTCACAGCAGTGTGTTGCATTCCTGATATGGACCAAGTCAAAAGCATCAACAAAAAAGAAACCAGTCAAGGTGAGAGACAATAAAAGCTGTGAAGGATGTTAATAGGTTTAAAATATTTGCAGTGATGAATCAAGAAAAAACATTGTGATTCTAAACTAATGATCAAACAAGAAAATGAAATTATGTGGATGAGAAGGAAAAGGTGCCCAGAGACCTGCTCACTTAATTCAGATGTATGTAGTGTGGAAGATTTTTCTTTATACTGACCAGGCTTTGATTAACAGCACAGACAGTAGAGGGAGAAGTAGATCAAGATTTTATAATTTATGATGATAAAATCTCCTATTATATGTCTTCACTAGCCTTACCAAGGTGGAGAACTTATCATCTTATTCCTATGGGGGAAATGGACAACTTGCCACTGAATTTATTTTTATTTTATGAAGGTACCAAAGAGCCACAGTGTTTATCAATCTATCTGGCACTTGTCCTGACAACTGGTGAATGGAGAAGAAGAATAGGTAGGACAGAAGGAAGATCCATCTGAACCTAAGGAAGACCTTTTGTACTGTAGGGAGAACTGAGCATTGCCATGGGTTTCTCAGAGAGATTGTAGTCTCCATCTCTGGAGTTCCTGAAAGGCCATCTGGGTAAGGTCCTAAGGAGCCTTCTTTGGGTGGTCCTGCTTGAGTAGGAGGGACGACCTCCAAAGGTCCCTTCCAAGTTCAACCATCCTCATTCTACAATTTCAGAAAAAAATTTAAATGAGTGTAGGGGGATTTTTGGCATATCTGGCAGATTTTCTTACGTATCACTTTGAGTTTGGACAAGTAATTTTGTCCTCTAAAGCCTCTCTTCATTCATCTGCAAATGGGGTTTAATTGTATCTACCACCCATGGAGCACACTTCGTTGGGAATACACTCACATGGAGGAAACCTGTGCACTGTTTATACCCTTAAGTGGAACATCGGTGATGCCCAGACTTTGTGGTTAGTTCAAGGAGCTGCAGTAAATGTCACTCTCCCTTTGCAAAGCCCCTGGGATGCCTGGAAAACATAAGCATTAACTTTCCAAAACATTCACCTTGTCCTCTGTGTAGGCTGGGGAATGCCTCAGCTACCAACACTTTATGACTCGAAGACATTAAAATTTGTCTCATGTCATAATCCATACGCCTGGGTTGTTATTTTGTGTAGTTAAAATCTGAACATGCTTCCCTGCTGCAGATAATTAGTGATATGCACATGGGAGATGTTACAGCTCGTAGGACAGTCTTTTCTGTGACAGTTGACAGTGATGGCAATGCAGTCTGTTCCAAAGAGGGAAAGGGGAGCAATGTTACCAGGAATTGATTTTTACCTTCATTAAAGCCTCTTCTTATCCACCATTTTCCCCTAAACCTACCTACTGCTCAGATTTATTTGAAAGTATAACATTAAATTTTTACTGGTTCAGTTTTATTGGAGGGGGTTTAGGTATTTTATTATGCTTGGCACTCAGTTTGAAGCCTCTGTGAAACGTAACTCTACATCCATCTCTTGATGTTGTCAGGGTAAACAGTACACAGGGAGATTACTCTTTACTTCTGGATGTTAAAGGGTTATATATTATAAAAGGTGTGGGATATTAGTATTCAGAATATTTGGGTTACAGCAGATTATGAGGACAGTTAAATCAGAAGTTGAAGCAATAATAGTCAATATATAGCAAATTGTTCCAGTAATTCAGTGCAAAGGTAGAGTGAACAGGTGATGCAGGTTTTTTGTGAAGATGATGATGATGATGATTGATGAGGCCATTAAGGTGCTGAAAATCTGCTCCTGCCTTCCAGAAAAGTCCCATCTCTTTCTTTCTTTCTAAACTATCAAAACAACTTTCCCATTTGGATCTTTTTTGAAGAATAGGGTAGTCAAGTTTCAACCTTCAAAATCTATTAATGAGACTCTGATAGAACTACGGGAGAGACAGATGCTTTCATAGAGAACACCTTTTTTATTCCAGCTACTGGACATGGATTCATTTTCCAGCTTCTGGAAGGCAAACCATAAATCAAAATCCTTATGGGCAAGTGTTCCATGTGGCAAACAGTGAATTTGATGTTGTTTTACTTTTGTAGGGCATGGAAGTTTATATTTGCATTATATGTAGAGTGGATATGGTATAAAAATGTTGCACACATTTAACCAGACGAAAATATTTTAATGGTCTATTTGCATTTGTTTTATGCCCAGCTAATCAAGTCTAAGTCATCACTTTCTTCTACTTTGTTCGTTAGTAATCACATTTGGAAACAAGTTAATAAACCTGAAATGCCTGTCATGTGATTGGTTAAGCCACACTCAGTGTTTCCATGTAGAGAGCAAACCTGTGAATCCTTAACTTAGCCCTTGGAAACCTGCATCCCTGATTTTGAGGGAAAACTAACAAACACTGTCAAGTCCAGTGCCCTTATCTGCATGGTGGTAGGGATACAGAAAATTCCCTCCTCATCCTCCTCCTCCTCCTATCCTTCCAGATCCATCACAGTTCTCAAACCTTGCTATATGCCATGCACTGTACTCTGAAAATTACTGGATCCTTCTGTCCTCACTGCTGGACCTCAGAAGTCATGATGTGACTTAGAAGACATGATTAGAAGTCGAGAAATTTTCTCTACTGTCAGCTTAATCCACTTTCCTATTTTTTTTAAAAAGTAACCCCCATATTTGCATTTCAGGTTTGGGATATTTGACAACCGATGTCCAAAGTCTTAACATAACTTTGCACAGCAGTAATGGTGTCTTGAGCTGCAGATCACAGGCAGGTGTCACCTATGCTTGATGACTTTATAGAAAAGTATCTTCCTCCTCATTCTTTTCTTGTTTTTGTTGTCCAGTTTTATATGCACCCAAGAATTTCTGGCTAATTTTTATTCCAGCTCTAATTTAAACTATTGAAAAATGTTTTCCTGTCACCTGCGTACTAAAAACTGACTCAAAATACAATACCTACTTGCAAATTTTTGTTTCCATGTGCCATGAGGTCTTGGATAAATGATCAAAATCACATCACTCATTCTTATTATTCCAGTATAACTATCCATGGAACATGACTAAGAAAATGAGAAACTTCTGCCTTCTTAAGCTTCTCAAAGTAGTAAACTAAAGCAATATCTTATCATACCTGAATATTGCCCATGGCATCCAGCTACATGATATAACTAAGGAAAAAGGAAAAAAAATGAAATTCAACTTCTTGCAGAAAAGATTATACATTTTATGTGTGTGTATTAATCACAAATATTAGCCGCCAAAACTTCAAAACTAATTGCTAGAAGCAGTAATAAAAACTTGACAGAGTTATACTAGCTGTGTAGATTCCTTCTCAACAGGATTAGCTGAGCTGAGCAGCACAGCATTGTACATGACACAAGGGTACAGGATCAGTGCTAGCACTAGAAAATCAGATCTCATGGAGAGGCTTGACAAAGTGCATGGTATACATACAGTGTATGCTTCAAGTACAAATTCAGGGAGTTCAGGGGTTGAAAGCCAGCTTTAGAGCTTTCAATCTATGCATAGGCATGTAGGCAGAGACAACATCACTGATTCAAACTGACAGAGAACTAATACATTCATTTCCTTTAAAATCCATGGCTCTCCTCACAGCTTCTGCCTCTGGATGTTGAGAGATTACATGTTTCTGCAACCATTTTTTACATGAGATATGAGAAGAGAATCTTTTCTTTAGAGAAGAAAAGCCATGTGGAGGAGCTTAAGACCTATTTTGAGGCAGGGCTACCACCAGAGGAGAGCAAGAGAAAAGAGAAGAGGGAGAAATGAGGTGTCAGAGACTATGAAGAGAAAAACAGAAAACAAATATCAAGATATACAAAGATTCATAGGGAAGGGATGTACAAAGATACATTTAAGGCTCATGCTTATCCTTTTATTAAAAAAAAAAAAATTATCCTCAACAGGCAAGCTTTTACTTTTGGGTGGACTCTGTCTTCCAAGGGAGTAAAGCAAAGGGGGAACTTGAGTGTTTTCATGGCAGCAAGATTTCTTCTTTCTTGGCCTGGGTAGAACTACCATGTTCTGCAAGAGAGCATCTCATGAGCAAAAGCCCAGATGATTGTCTTGTGAACAGACTGTCATTCAGCCCATGCCCACATGAAACTCCCAAAGTCACCAGGGTTGTGAAATGGAGAAATAACAGTTGTTATTATTGCAGGAGAGGGAATGAGAAAAGGAGGGGAGAAAACAAAATGAGAACAAACTATTTCAAAGTCATACAGAAAGTCAACATCCTAATAATTTCAAAGGAAGCAAAAATCCCTGTCCTGAAATTATGGAGAAAGAGGATATTTCCTGTTTCCTTTTGCCTTAAAATTTCCCTTTGAAACTGTTTCACACCAGCACCATCAAAACCTTGGCAAACACGGAGGCAGAGGACAGACATGAACCAGATTTATAATGAAGTGAGGTAGAAAACAGGTGAGGACAGCTTTTTCCCTAGCTCTTCCCAGCTTTGCAATGAAAGGTTTTCAGAGCTCTAATTATAAATCAAAGCTCAAGTTCTTCTGTGAATCACTGTTTGAAGGAGCTGCAATTTTGCCCTTTAAAACATTTCCTCAGTCAGGCAGCTGGATAGGGGAAGGGTGATTTTTCCATGCTTTATAAGGTGGGCAGAGAAGGACAGTCAGCTGCAGAGAATAAGGCAGCACAGCTGCCCCACATTAAAGAGAGGCAGAAAAAAAAAAAATCTGGTGAATAGCTTAGCCAGGTGGATTTATTTTCCTCATCACCCAGCAGCTGTGGTAAAACCCCAAAGGCAAAAATGTGTCACTGCTGAAACAAAACCAAAAACAAAACAAAGAACTGTGGGTCTAGTCCATGACACAAATATGTTGTGTGGGGAAATGTCACGTACATGCATACGGGTAAGGAATCATTTGCATGGCTCGGTTACTGAGTTCCTGGGGGGCATTAAGGACATTGCCTGGGATTTTTTAACTGTGCTTTTAACGGGAGAAAGTACTGGAGATAGTTACAGGTCCTAGTACTGAGCTGGAGTGAGAGTAAGATCCCTGGAGGGTTATGAAAAATTCAGATATTTAAGGACTGAAAACAAAAGCATTTAGCTCTAGAGAAAAAGCTAACTTTTCTCCACTCTCATTTAAAACAGGATGTTAAGAATTGCTTGAAAAAGCAATTCTGTGATACTCATCTGTCTAGATGAGTCCATCTCCTCTTTGAAGCTCAATAATGACTGGGCATAACCTGTACGGTTACAGGGGCGTTTTATAAGCTTTTCCACTTATGTAGTTCCTCTGTGTTTATGGAGCCCATTCAGTGTGTTCCCATAATGCTCTTTTTCTCTGCATTCAGTTTTGCAAGGACCAAAGATCATCAATTATAGAGCAATTACAACTTTAATGATATTGTGAACAAAGATCTCTTGCCATTCAGCTGCTTTTCTCTACCCTGCTTACCAGAAAATTCTCACCATCATCTCTCTGTAAAGTGAGTAGACCTCACCCTGAGACCAGATTTCCCCATGCCCTAGACTGGGTCTCTGGCGTGAACTTGCAAAAATTAAGAAAGAAGAAAAACAGTTCATATAAGACAACGAGCTAATTAAATTCTGTGTTATTACATTTTACAGAAAATAAAATATTATTGATAGTAATTCATGTAGCTCTGTATCAGCAATGATTGCTTGGATTCAAATAAACATCAAGGGATGCTTCCGAGTTACCACATCTGAGAAGCCTTATAAGAAATAGAGCAGTGATTGATGTCTCTGCTTTACTTGGCAATTTCACACACATTAATGTTTTCTGTGCTTGCTTTCCTGGACCTCACAAGGTCTCCTCATCACAGGAGCCTTGGAAAGAACTATTCCATAGGGACAGGTTTATGTTCTCAGTATGGTATAAATGCTTGTTCTCACAGCTGTGTCCAGCTGCAGGTAGTCTTTCCTTACAGAAGAAAGGGATTATTAAAAAAATATATATAAAACCTCTTTCTTTGCATCGTTCTTAAGGTCCTCCCAGGAAAATACTTGAGGAAAAAAAAAAAACAAAAACACTGTGCATTAGTACAAGTCAAAAAGCCAAATGCGTGTACGAAAATTCCATTCAGTCCTGCTATAAGACAAGATTTAGTAGGCTTAACAACCTAGACTCTAATATGTCTCTCATCTGAAAATGATAATTTCATTCATGGGGATAAGCTAAAAAAAAAAAAGTTTTGAAATTGATTAGACAGTGGGAAATGCGTGTCTCTGATTTTGTAGGGCTTATTTTTCTCTCAAAAATATTAATTTAATACCAGAGCCCTTATTTAGACTAAATTACAAAGAGAGGAAAATTAAAAATGTGATGCAACAGTTAGAGAACAGGAAAATTACTTGATGTGCAATGCATATTGAGTGTTCATATTTCCACTGTGAGGAGAGGAATCAGTCCCACAAGCAACAGAGAATCGTGCAGTTCAGATGGCTTCAGGTGTTAGTTTCCAGCTGCTGCAGAAATCTCCAATTTACCTAGTGCCATAAACCACCTTTTTTTTCCAACATATTAGGGTCTAGTCAGTACCACTGGATCACAACAAATGATATCCCACTGTGCTGGAGAATATAAACAAGTAGATTTCACAACAATTAGAGATTATAAAATAAATCTTAATACGAGTTTCTTTTGATCCATAGCTGTTCACACTAGCTATGACACTAGCTATGGACAGCATGGCTTGTTTGATATGGGGCCTATTGACTTTGTAGATGTGTCTGTGTGCACTCCTATCACATGACACCTTAGAAAGAGTTTTAAGACTGTAACACCTTTTAAAGACGGGTGGAATTGGGAGGAGAAATTTCTACCCTGCCCCCTTCAGTTCTGCAGATTTCAAGGCATATCTCTGAAATGTAAACATCTATTTCACATTGTTTACTTTAAAGAGGAATAATAAAATCCTAGATTTACATGACAACTTTTATCTAAAAAAGTATAAAATCTTTTTATAATGATGCAGTGTGTATTGTGAGACTGTTGAGAGAGAGGTATGTAGATCTGTATGGATACACATACACGAGCATGCACTTTTATAGATGCATCCACATTTATACATCATGTAATGCAATGCTAATAGACAGTTATGTTAGTAATAGACATCAGGCAGTGTGATCCTAATAGACCTTTATATTTAAAGTAGAGTGGGAAAATGCTTTTAAAATAAATCTATATGAAGAAATAAAATGAAAAACTTCTCATCCTTTTGCAACACAACTAGTCAGTGCACAAGAGTGAATGTTCCCCACATGGGTATTAAATTTCAGTGGAATTTAAAAGAATTAATAAAAGCCTGCAGGAAAAGATGGTGAGAATGAATCTTCAGTATACACCTACACTCTGAGTGCCTTTCTTTTCTCTGCCTTACATGCTCTCCTCTCAACATATTCCCTTGCTCTGCTCCCAGAGGCTCCCACAGCACTTTCTGTCTTGCAGCACACAGCCCTCCTGGCAGCACGCCCTTGCTGTACAAGATAGTGCAGCGCTATGATCTCCAAGTGAGCACCCAACAAGCTCTCCCCTGGAGCCAGACTCTGTAATTGTGCTAGGACACTCATACTGCCATTGGAGATGACATTTCTGTACAGCTCTGGCTTCGTTCAGAGCAGGCATGCCCACGCTAGCAGAGATGGCTCAGGGATTGCTGTAAGGGCACGGGAAGGAGAGGTGCTTTTGAACAGTCCCAGCAGAGAAGAGTTCCTCTCACCCACTCCCTGTCTCCACGTGCCCTGCAGGGATTCAATTCCACCATGTCTTGGATTTTGCATGTTCTGCCCCAGCTTTCCAGCATACCAGAAAACATCGGTTTCGTCTTCCCACATTTCTTACTTCTCAAGGAAACCTTCAATCCCACAAGACTTTGAGACCATGCCTGGCAGAATTTCGAAGACTTGCTGAAAATTTGAGATAATGAGTAGAAGCAGGAAGAATGACTGTGGAGATAGAGAGAGGGCCTGGAGGCAAGCTCATTTATGCAAATCCATTGCTAAATGTTCTCTCACAGCTGGGCTGAACTTGCCTGCATAAAATGTCCCAGCCCCAGATAAAACTATTTATGGCCCAGCCTCAGAAAATAAAATAATATTTTTTAAAAGGACATTTAGGAGAGAATAGTGATTTGAAGTCCATGCTGATGAATTTTTCCTTTTCAATTGCCAGTTTGTTTTTCTGAGACAATGGAGGACCCTTACAATACCAGAAATAAATGATGCATGTTTTCAATACATGAAAGCTTTATTTCTGAGATGCAGTGAAGCCTGACAAAGGTGTTGGGCCCTTGTGTTACATGTCAAAGCAGCTAGGAGCATCAATAGATGTAAGATGTTCTAATAGTAAATAATTAATATAACTAATGTGTTTCAAAGTTATGTTAGGTCTCTTTTCCTCAAATTAAAATTTTGTGGGGGTTGGCTTGTTGGCTTGTTTGGATTTTTTCACTAAATGTTTGTATTTTTTTTATTTTTTTTTTAATATATAATACTCTAGGATTTGTAGAATCCATAAGATAAAATAAAAACAAATCAGAGCCACAAAGAAAAGCTGAACCTAAGCATCACTGAAGGAGAAACACTCACTAGTTTTAACAACAGACCTAAACCTGCTATAAAAACACAAGCAAGTCCTGTTATCCTTGCACTGTCAAATGAAAACAACTATATCATAAGAGCAAATATCTAAAGTCCAAAGAAGCCACCAACTCTCAAGTGAGTCTACAGTCATGACCCTCCTGTCAGACAAAAATCTTAGGTCATTCCCATTTCCTCAATATTAGAAAGATGCCTCGTAAGCAACCTAGGGAAATGTATTCTTAAATGGATGCAAACTACAGTTAGAATAGTGGACTCCTGGTCAAGATGGAGTATACCACAGGCATTTGGCCTGGCTTTGTTTTTAGTCATGATTTTAATTGACCAGAATAAAGCTATTTTGTTTTAGTTTGGGGTTTTTTTGGGGCTTTTGGGTTTGTTTTTTTTTTGTTTTTTTTAAGTGTAAAAAGCAAGTTGGACAAGATTGCAAGCTCTTTGGAAGACAAAATTGAAAATAAAGCATATTGAAGAAGTGGAAAGCCACTACGGAAATCCATAATATGAAGTTCAATAGGCACAAGCCCAAAGCAAATCAAGTGTACTAACCTGACTGCATGGAAGAGAACCAGTGAGTACAGCACACCACAAACTGCATGTGCTAAAATTAGGAGGATGTTGTGTCAGAAAGAGAAGATCTCACACCAGACCATGTTGCAGAGGAGCCCTGAGCAGAAGAAACCACAGTCATGGTTCCAGTTCAGCTCATGCTGGTACCAAGGCACAAGTGATCACCTCTGGCTTTGGATGGCTCAAATTGAGAAAGACAAAAGGAAACCTATAAAGAGAGAAGCAACAGGAATGATAAGAGGATGAACAGATGGAACTCACAGGGAAAGGGAAGTATTCAGGCTAAGAAAGAAAAGGCTAATGGGAGACATTGTAACAGCCTTCCATTTCACGACTGGTTGCTATAAAAAGGCAAATCAATAGCTCTTCTAGAGACAGTAAGGATAGAAAACAAAAGAGAAATTTGTAGGAATGTTATTTGGTTTAAAAATTCTAATTCTCCCAGTTAAATACTAAGAAAAATCCAAACCAGGGTGAGGCATGGGAATAGATTCTGTAGGGATTCCTGCAAGATATATTTCCCCTGAGTTTTGTAAGAATAGATTGTACAAATATCCAGTAGGTGTGTTCATAGTATATTTACCAAGAAATAAAGCAAAGAGGCATTTTGGTCTCTTGAGGTCCTTTCCCATTCTGTGTTTCAATGTTCTCATGTATTTTGAGCTAATTTCAGCTTATGGATTTGTTAAATATTATACATTGTTTTAAACAATGCATATTGGTCACCTCCGGCACTGCAAAAATATCTTGAAATTTTCTCTGTTCCCTGATAATTCAGTATTTTGAGATATTGTACATTAAGCTTCTGCTAGAAATATATCTCTGTTAGGTATTTGAAGTTATCTTTTTCTGAGGGCTGATCAAAGTGGAGAATATTATTTTATGTTAATGTTTCTATTGAGATTTTAAAATCTTACCAATTATAAGCTTTCACATAAATTAGTTGTAAGCTTTCATAGATGCTTATCCAATTATTATGTTTCTCATAAATATCTGATGCATTTTTAATGAAAAAATATCATTAATATACTTTCCTTTGCAAATGGAAATAAATTGTCAGTTGTACTCCATGTAAATATTACATTTCTCAAGCAAATGTTCAACAAGAGCAGATAAAAATTGGTGCATGTATGGAAAAAGCTAAATACTACTTTCCCCAGACGCTTCTAATCCCTTTGTCCCCATATTAATCCAGTTCTCTTCATATCAGAAACAAAAGCCAAAAAGAGTAGAAAGAGAAAAAAGCCATAAAAAATATCCCTGCCTGGAGGAATCAAGGTTTCCCTTACTTACAGTTTTCTGATGTCCTTTTAGTAAGCTGTATTGCTCTTTCAAAGCCAGCCCCAGGAGTGCATTACTTTTAGCATGAGGAAAAGGGTTCCTAAAAACGGCATATACCTTTGTAACAACACAGCTGCCTATTGTGCTAGGAGTAAAACCAAGGCTTGCTGAGATAACTAGATCAGCAGTAGGATGAATGTTAGCATAGCTAAATCTGCCTGGGATTTCTCTTCTCTCCAGCCCAGATCTGCACAGCTGTGCCAGCATAAGCCTGAGGTGCCGATTTGGATTCAGACTTTGTGCAGTAGGCACCTGACTCACGATCTGGAAGTATCTATTTGTCTCAATATCCTCTGAAGGAAGCTGAGTACGGCTGGTTTGGAGTCACAGAGCAATCTTTCAGATGTACAAATGAAATTGCACTCTATTCCTCGGCATAAAATGGAACAGAAATTGCTGTCACTTTCTAAATATCGAACCTCACAAAATGACTGTAAAATCAGAATAAAGCCTGGAGGACTCTTAGAAATCTTACCAGTAGAGTTGTGATTTTTGGTGAGAACTGCAGTCATTTACTTGATACAGTTAGAGTGAAATAAGAACAGACATAGTTCATAAAGATACCTGAATATTCATTTGCATAATTATAACTGATCCTCTAAAATAATAATTTAAAAAAATTGTTTTCAAGAAAAATTCTGATTTCCTTTCTTAACAAAAAAAGCAGAAAAAGTCCCAAAGCCAACAAAAGTACCTATAACAGTATGTCTGACGATGATGATGTCTGTGCTTAGCAGTCCTCTCTGGCAGAGCAAGAGAGAACAAGGTCATCCCATATCCATTAAGCCCACCAGGGCATGTCTATAGAGAGGCATCTCCCCACCACATACCAAACACAGAATACTGCACACAGAAACAGCCCATTCCATTCTTTTTTGCTGCACAACATCTTAATCCAAACCACCCTAGAACTCCTCAAGAAACCTACATTTCCTGATGAGTGTCCCTGATGTGAGCATTACATGTGGCAGTGAGGTGCAGTGAGTTACTTAACACAGAAATCTTGGGCATGCTGAGAATTGATTTTTTTCCTAAAAGCAGCACAAAAGAGCAGGTCAAATACTGCCCTGAAGAGTGGGGAAAGCCACCACTCCACACCTTCATTCCTCCGGACTGTAAATGTCTTCTCCATCAAAAGCCTGACCTGTCTGGTGTGCCTGGCGTCTCATGTGCTGTGAGATCTCTGTTTGACCCTGGGGATTTAGACCAGAAAACCTGTCACATTTTGTAGCAGGTGAAACTGACTTATTTTGAAGGCTGGTCAATTTATCAAGTTGTTGCAATGGCAAGATTGTCACTTGCTGTTATCGATGACATACAGTTCAGAGCAAAGCTGGCCATCAAGTTAACTGCAGGCAAATTCACTGGAGCACCAGCTGCAATATAAACAAAACCCACCACCTTACTAATTCAGGTACTGAAACGTGACCTCTGGATGCAAGATGAAAAAAAGTCATGAATTTCAGGCAGCTGAACGAGAGAATATGAAGGCAGTTGTGGCAAGCTAGTTTTAGGCAATGTCTACTGTCTCTATTGCATCTTGCTCAGTAAAATGTGACTTGTGACAGGGGACATCAGCTCTAGATCAAGTTGTGCCTTCCCCTTGCCTTACAGCACCTCTTAGTCCCTGCAATATCACAGATGTCAATGAAGCTGCACCAGTGCAAGGCAGTGAAGAATCAGGCAATTTCATCTCAGCTTTGTTTTGATGCATTTAAGACTCACACTTTTGAAGCTTTCCTAGTAAAAGTAGCATAATTTTCATCAACTTTTTGCATGTACAAAATAAATGGTGAAGTGTATTACTGGTACCTGCGCATGGTTAACAGGCATACATTCATTTTGTAACCTGTTTTATCTGAAGGAAATAGATTGCTGTGAACACTTTATCTGTAAAGCATGTTATTGAATGGAAAATTAGCTCAAAATATCCTCGGTATTTTAAAATGTAAGTTAACCTGATATTTCAGTTGTCAAAGAACACAGTTACCTTACTGTTACCTAATTCCAATGCTAGGCATTAGTGCCTTGTTGGGAAGCGTAGGATGCCTATTGCCTCCCGAGGAAGAAAATGTGCTTCCCAAAATGTCATGACTCTACTTCACTTTTCTCTGATAGAGATAATAAATTGGTCCCTTAAAAAGGCCAATGAAGTTTACCCATTTATGTTTTAAGGTGCTTTCAATTCCTTGAGTAGAAAGGCAAATCTTTTTTATTGCTTCAATGAATGCAGATATTTGAGAGCAGACAACTAGAGAGTTAAGCAGAGAATATTTCCCAGGTGAAGAGGCAGAAAGAGCAACCCTCCCTCATGAAGGTCTCCAAATACTTCAGTCTACTGAAGCTTTACTGAAGCTTATAGAAAACTTAATAATACAGCATTGTTAGGACTGGATAACACATACTTCTTTTTATGCTAGAGATAACATTGAAAATGGTGAGGATGTTCCTGAATGATATATATAATTTTCCAGGAAGATAGGGGAGCAGAGCTACACCTGACAGAGGTGCTAGACATGATGCTTACAGCTTCACATTGCCAGATCCTAACGAGTAGAGAAATAGATAATGACATGAAAAGGAGATATTTAAATTTTGTACACTAAACTCATCCCTCAGGAAATGTAACCATGCCAAACAAAGATATATAGATGGCCAAATTTTTTCAAATTAAAAAAATAAAATAAAATAGCCCAACATTTCTGTGCTGGATTCAACATTAAGTCAGAATTGTTCCATGCTCTTTGTTGTTCCCATGCTTTCCTTTTTTCAAACTGCAACCTCCTAGGAAATAAAGTAATTTTCTGCTATGTATTTCTATATTTCTCTGGGTTATATCATGTGAATTATTTTGGAGAAAATCAGTAAGATTTTCCATCTTTACTTCTTTTTATGCCATCATTTAAAGGCAAATTTATGTCCAGAGGCCAGTTTATTAAGCATTTTTTCACCCATTACTCCTGTTTTTACCTGTCATCCACCCTTCCTCTTGACATTTTCAACTTTTATTTTTGTTTAACAACTGCCTCAGCTGGTTAAGGTCATTACCATGTTGCTAGGTTCGGATCAGAGGAGACATTGTCAAAATGAGGAAAACTATATCAGTTTCATGAAATCTGAGAAATCACAACCTTTTTTGCTGCAAAAACACCAGGGTTTTCTTGGACTAATATTTGTCTTTCTTTGTCTATCTAGCATAAGAGCAAGTCTACAGCTTCACAAAGAGGAATCAGTCTGAACTCCGATTTAAAAATAAATAAAATTTCTCATCAGCCCACCTTTGCTAGAGCTGAAATATTTGATTGACGTTTTCATTGGTTTCTTACCTTCTTTCACAGGTTGCTGCTTGCCATTAATTACAAATGCCACCCAGATTCATTGTTATGGGTGTCATTCCCAGCCCAAGCTGATTCTGTAGGTGCTCATCTTTAGAAGAAACCCTTGTGCAGCATGAAAGGAAAACAAAAGGTTTGGATTAATCCTAATGTCCCACCTCTTGCTATAAAGCCCTGTGGCTCAGATTTGGTATTTTCCCCTTAGCTATTTAAGGTGCAAGTGCTTCTGGTCAGCCTGTCATGGAAGTGTTTTTGATACGCTTTAGTTTACTTGCTTAGAAATCCATCTCCCATTCTCCCTAACCATCCCTGTACTGATTTTTCTTGCTTTTCATTTTGTGGGGAGAAGTTATAGTGAACTATTTGAAGACCTAGGTCACAGCACTGTGGTCCTAGACTGTCAGGGCTCCCACCATTGGGACTAGAGGGAAGAATCCATCCCTCTGCCAAAAAGTCACTTACCCTTAACAGAAACCAAAGATCAACTACTCTTTCTGGAAGCCTTCTCCCTGTCACCAGCTTTCAGGTCATACTGAGGATTCATTTTTTTTTCCAGCTGCTGAAGATGCAACATTGTACTCTATGTGTGTCCAAGTATAGGCAAAGCAAGGAATTGTTTTCCCTCCCTACTCGATTGTGCAGAATTACTGTAGACTATTGTATTTTGCTCATGCTTTTCAGAGCAGCTGTCTCATGCTTTTTAGTAGAAGGAGAATTTTTATGGCTGTTTACAGCACTTGGGCTCCTATTCTCAAAAGGCAAAAATTACTGATTCTATCACACACAAGAGTCCAGAAAGAATGCCTCAGTGAAGTGAATTGTAAGTTTCAAAGGAAAATGCATTTGTATTGGACAAGCATGGTAACTAAAGCACAGACTGAGAGAGAGATCAACAAAAATCGGGAAAGTTCCATTCACTATGACAAAACAGTGATCTCCACGGGTGGTTTGAATATGGATCATGGGTTGAAAGAAATTCATTCTTAGAGTTATTTTCCTAGAACTGCTCAAAGCCAACAACAACTGCACTTGTTAGTTAACACAATTGCTTTTTCTACAAGCAGAGGAGCAGTGGAGCAGTGCAAATTTTGGAGGAGTACTTGTTTCTTCCAAGCAGTTCCATCTTAAATTATAGAGAACACCTGGGCAACACTAAGGCAGTTGAGTTTGTAGCACAAGGGAGTATCAATTGCTAAAATTTCTCCTGGAAAAGGTAGCTGCCAACCCCTTCTGACAATAGAGGCCAAAGGGGAGGACAGGGACATATCCTTTCAAGCAGGCTGTTCATCTTCCAGTTGCTATTATCTTGAAGCATGCAAGGTACTGCCAAGAGCTAATCTGGATGTGGGTGGAGACTGACAGCCATGGATGAGCCACGTGGTAGAGCCTGAAGATTTCTGTGGGTGTCTAACACTCGTTTTTCTGATTTAATGTACTTCCAGATAAGGACCCATATTAAGGTATTAAACAATGTCCTAGTCTGTATGAATGGAGATTTTTTTCCCGTCTTCAAATTTTGAATCCTCAGTTAGGTATTTCAGGGGATTTTCTCTTTCTTCCCACCCTCTTACAATATGGACAGCTGCCCACAAAAACCAAAAACTGTAGAGCTGGATTAATTTATCAGTCATCTGAAGAACCTCATTCATTCAAAGAAGATTTCCTAACCAGAAAAGTTTCATAATGCATGTTCATGATGCTTTGGCAGAAAAGGGTTTCCCTTTGCCATGACATATTTAATTTAAAAAAATGGATAAAAGAAAATCAGCCATTCACTGAATTTCACCTCATTCAAATCTACTTTTCTCACCCAAAAAGGTTTAATTTGTACCTTACACAGCAGTGAGATACCATGCTCATAACTGTAATATGTTCCACTCTCCAAAGAGGTGGCGAATAATCAGGGCCAAAGGGCCAGGATCATACCCAAATGCACAGGGACAGGGAAGGAAATGAAGGAAGGGATTTGAGGAAGACAGGATTCAAAAGAATTGAAGAAAGGGTCATTTCATGAATCATGCTGTTGGTGACACAGAAGGGGCATCAGGGATTTCTGGAGGCAGCTTGATACAGCAAATCATGCTAATTACCTGATGTCCTTTTAGCAGAGCCTGGACTCCAGAATGCTCAGGCCTCTGCCCCTCACATAACCAAGCTCATCACCCCTCCGTTAGGCAGGCTTTCCTTTTAACTATACCCTCATTGCACAAAGAGAGAATGCAAACCAGAATCTTTAGCCTTTCTTCTTTAAAAAACCATAGGATGTAAAAAAGATCTCCTCAGAGAGCAGCACACACTTACCTCTAGCCCTGGGGTTTTGGTATTTTGTCCTTTTCCCTGACACTGCACTGCTAATCTGAGCAAACATGTCATATTCCTTGTCATGGCAGGACAGGTGAACTACTTAGTGTGAAGAAAGGCCTAAAGGCATCAAAGTTCACGCTTTTCTATGCACATGGAGAAGGATTTTCAATAGCAGCAGTGGAACTTGTTTCTTCCAGTCTCAGCCCTGCTCCTCCCTTAGGGTAGTACAGCAGCAAGCAGGGGGAAGCTCAGCACAGGTGCAGCTCACTTCCCCTTTGTTTGTCCTTACTGCTCAGAGTCCCTTTTCTGAGCAAATAATGCTTTTCTAATCTAGTCTCTTTGGGTACAGCTCCTGCATTATTAATATCATCAACTCACAAAGAAAATTAACTGTAGAATTTGGCTCTCCATTCAGTGTTAATCTCCAATAAGCTCACACCTCCTGACCTTGTTAGCCTGAGCTTTGAGCATCTAAAATAAAATCCTGCCTAGCAGGCCACTTCGGCTGCGTGGTTAATCCAGGAGATCTCTCGGGTCAAAGGCTTAGATTTAGCTAGGGCACTGCTGCAGTGTGTCTGAAACACTTTGCCCAGGTAAAGAGCTTTGGAAACCTTTGCAAAAAAGGGTCAGAGGCAGAGTTTATGGCATCACATCTTATCAGATTCTTCTCCCAGTGCCTCCAGGCAAAGTTCTATTGCACACACTGGGTCCAGCCAGGCCCAGCAGGACACCCACCCAAACAAGTGCTGGCGTCAGTAAAACTGGAGCTCACTTCAGGCTGAGTGTACAGATCTTCTATCACCTTCTCATGTCAGCCTCCCCACCCTTTCTTCTCCTAAAAGGGACTCTTCTAAGTGTGTAGGTTTGATGTTTGATTTTCTTGTTAGGGTTTTTTGTTTGTTTGTTTGTTTGTTTGTTTGTTTGGGGTTTTGTTGGTGTTTCATTTTGATTTGGGAGGGGGGGGGTTTGTTGTTTTTTTGGTTTTGGTTTTGGTTTTTTTGTAGTTTTGGGATTCTTTTTTCTTTAAAAATCCACTGACATTTATATTTAATTACCTTCCACAGCAGATTGCTGTATCTGCTATATTTTCTACAGCTGCAGAGTTACAGCTATACTGAGGACTTCCTCTCTTACAGATGAAAGACTTGGAAACGCCACCTCACACACACTGTTCCTCACTGGAACAGCAGAAACAAGAAGCTTAGAAAACTTGAAATTTTTTTATTTCAAGATCATTATCATTTCTTGGAGTCTACTCTGAAAGCAACTAAATCCATCCATTATTCCTTACCTCAAATTCCTCATTATATTATTTTGGGGTTTTTCCACTGTTAGTTGGAAGAAGGCAGTCATTCTGCTATACTTCTAAATAACTAATTTTTATTCACCTTTTATAGAAGGAGTAAGGATGCTAATTAATTTTCCACATCTGATAGAAATCAAATTTCTGTCAAAAACAGTGGGGGTTATGACTGGGCTGTTGTATTGTATTCTATTGGCTTTTTTTCTTTTTTTCTTTTTTTTTTTTTTTTTTTTTTTAATTGATAAAATTCACTCATTGATGGAATCTCAGATTTAAACATTTGGGAATCTGTCATCATTAAAGGCATACTCTCTCTTTTTCCCCAAGCGTCTTAAGGAATCATAAGGCAGAGAGTGCTGCTTCAGTGGGAAGGGCAGGTGGAAGAGGGAAGCAAATACAGTGTTAGGTAAAGCTTTTCCTGTAGAAGGCTTGTCAAGACACAACAGAGAACTGAGACAGACAGACAGCCATGCAAACAGCAAAACCATTGTAGACGTTCCCTTTTTCAGCATATTCTGTCTTACAACAATTTAATGATGATTGTTGGTAGTGAGTGATGAAAGCTGTCCTAGTCATGAGATGAAGCTGAGAAGATAGCATCCTTGTGTATAAACATGCCCTATATTAGGAAACCCATCTTATTCACAAAATGTCTGAGGGGAGTCCTCAATGACATTTAAAGGAAACAGATTTACAGTGGACAAAAAGGGCATTATTTTCCAAAACTGCAATCAGTAAAATTAATCTGCTTATTATGCAGCTTGCAGTTTCACTGTGTTATTTCACTCAATGAGGCAAAAAGCTTTGTAAATTTGAAGAAAGGATTTTGCAGACATATGCATAAGATTAGCATCTGCTGACTGTTATCTAGGAAAATATCTCAAAAGAAAATATCACCATTCTCAGGCTTCGGGACACAAGACTGTCTATCTTTGGAGGTCAAGCATTCCCTTTATGCTATTACCATATTACCACAATAGTTTATTTATGAGCATAGGTCATATATTGCCTAAATGTGCGATCTTGAAAAAATATCCAAGCAAAATGTTAAACTCAAAAAGTAACCATTGTTGTCAAGACTATTTTCTGGGTTTTGTTGAGCATCTGCCAATTTATTGAGAAATGTCTATATTTCACATTTTAGAGGCTTTTGTAACTTTTCTGAGCATTGACACAGAAACTGAAGATGTATTTTCTATATTTTGCTTTGACAAGTGAATGCTCACACAAAGCTTTAGAGGCAGGGTGACCACACAATGAATCTCTCAGATAGGCTTCCTGAGTCTGTGTTTTTCAGGAGTGTGCCTCTCTGCCTTTAAAACCTCTTTGTGTATCTCAAAATCTACCTGTGGATATACAGTAAACATAGCAGTACAAGAACTAATCAAGGGCTTGTATTTTTTGTGATTAAAGGCATTAGGCTTCAGCCTTAGTGTTCAGTTATGATTATTATTTAAAGATCATTATTTTATACTAATAAAGTATATCTTTAAAGTAAAGGGAGAAAAAGAAAAAAGCCAGTGGAAAAAACCCAACAGCAACATGACCACTTTCTCCTTTTTTTTTTTCCTGTATCCTTCAGTCATCAGTCCCCTGTGTATACTTCTGGTTTTGGCTATATCAGTATTTGTAACTATTTCAGCTCCAAATCTTGTTTGCACAGGTGTCTGATACAGCTGGAAGCAGAACATATCAAACAGTGTGGGCTAGCCAACCCATTACAGGAATCCTTAACAACCATTTTTCTTAGAAGGCATTTACCTGAGTAGAGGGGAGAAGAGGTCCTATCCTAACAACTGATGACCAGATATGCAACCAGCACAATATATCCAGGCACTCCACTGCTGATTTCTGAATTTAATATCTTCTGCAGCACATATTCCCTACTTAATTACCTCAATGCTAAATGGCAGGTGGGAGCATGTCTCAAAGGATGAATTCATTTGTGCTTGATACATCTGACTTCTAGTGGCAAGAGGCAACTTTTAAAAATTCACTTTCTCTTGGCTTCAAATAAAACTGTATTATAGCTACACTTGTGAAAGCTACACCAACTTATAAGGCTTCTGAAACCACCAAATTGTTCTGGTATTGTAAAATTGTTTAGATGTGCTGATGCTGAAATATTTCACTGGATTATATCAAAATATTTTATTCCGTTAATGTGAAAACACTGTAACATAATCTTCAGTCTTCAGTACAATATGCTATTTAAAAACTCAGGTTAATCCAATATAAGAAATTAAAATGTGTACACCAAAAAACAATTAATCAAAATTGTGTAGTCAAAATGATATGCTTTTACCTTAGCAAAACAAAATGTTTTGACATAACAGAAATAAAACAAGACAGCCAAAGTGATTTGTTTGAGCCCCTTTTCAATGAAAATTTCATCAAAATTGACATATTCTCCAGGAACATTTTGACGCTGGTGAAACAACATGTCACAATGAAACACGGTCCTATTTACACTGGCTTTGTTTGCCTTAATTTTAAGAAAAGAAAAAAAAAACATAAAACCATGGAAAGGGCTGGCTGCAATGACACTGCAGATTTTCCAGGAATACTTTCACAGATGCCTGGAGGTGCTAGCAATTAAAGTGTTTTTGTCCACTTACATCTTTAATTCTCATTCCAGAAATAACCCAATAAAAGTTTTTTCCTTAGGTGAAGATGACTAAAAAGATTTGTCATTGCCTATTCTTTGCTACAGTGAAAGCTCAGGAATAGCTGTAAGCATTTCATGACATCTCTCTCTTCTTGTCTTCTTTATTTTATGGCTGGGGGTGATTTTCCCTCCTGCACACTTAGCCCTCACGCACCTTCTCCTCATTTCCATGGTACAAAAGCTTGGGCAAGCTCCCTTTTACCTTCTCCTTGAGTATTCATAGGTCTAATTAAGTTAAATTCAGCTTGTCTGATTTGAGAAGTCTTATCAGGAATACTAAACCTGTGCAAATAATATGCATAGACTGATGTATTCCTCCTGAATGCTAATTAACTATCATATAAGGCTTCATACATAATCAAATGTCCAAATGCACCAGAAGCCTTACAGGGAAAGAAAATAAAAATAAAACAAAGAATAAAAGAAATGCTTTGGAAAAAGTATCAAACAAAAATCCTTTGCTGGTAGTTCAGAGCAGCCCAATAACCCTGAACACACTTCCTGATTTACACTATGACACCACCTTCTAATTTTAACTGGGAAAAGATTCCTCCACTTGGGCTGCAGAGATGGAAAGATGAAGAGGAATGGAAAAAGCTAGAAGAGTCATTCAGCCTTCTTCATATTCTTCAACAATATTTTCAAACTGAATCTTGAAGAAAGTAAGTAATAATTAATTTTGTTTAGCTTTTCTTAGTGTGACTACATTCACATCTATGTCTTCCCTTCAGTGCTTTCCATTTTTTTTCTTCTGGAACTTCCTAACTTAGATTGCAACTGTCTCAGGGCACAGCTCTACTTTTGTGCAGACTAGTCCTCCTAATGTTCAGAGAGGAATCCAAGCAACCTGACTCAGACCCAAGGAGAAGGCTATCATGAACCTGAAATCACAAAGACGATCTCCTGGACTTGTCTACTTGGATGGCCTGCAGCAGCTCTTTGATGCTGGCAGTGTGATTGATCTCACTGGACCTAAATATATATGATGGACCTGTCAAATCTGAGCCCCTTGCCCGGGTGCTCCCTCAGTCAAAAAAACAGAAAGGATAGGAATCCATCCAGCCTGTTTCTGGCATCAGCATTTGGGGGAGTTGAGCTGCGCCCTAGGAGAGCCTTTCTCCCCTGTGATTGCACAGGACCTCAGGGCAACAATGACATCAGTAGACATCCATGGTGCTCATGCCTGAGATCAAGTGGGATGATTTTCTCACGAGGTTCACCAGCTGGACCTTGCTGTGTCAGAGGACAGCAACTTCTCCCCAGTAGGACCAGGCCTGGATCTGCCAGGGTGCTCTGTGTCCCTGTGCCTGAGGTGTCCTTTGAAACAAGGATAAGAGGTGTGCATGTAAAACAGTTTCTGCCCTCTGGTCCACACCCAAATATACAGTCAGGAAGTTGGTGTTACGATGGAACAGTCTTTTTGGGTCCCAACAGGACCCAAATATCCCAATGCACAAAAGCCTGGAGCACCGAGAGCTAGAAAGCACTTCAATCATGGTGCCTAGAATACTCAGCCGTCTTCCTGTGTGTGCTTTTCATTATTGTCCAATTTCTTTCACTAAGTAGGTCAGTTCTTCCTCTCCCTTAACTCTCCATCTAATTCTAGTGACTCCACCATAAGAATTTAATTTGCAAATCTTTTGCTGCTATCAACCTTAATTTTTCCCTTTTACAGTTTTCAACCGTTTCTTCTCATCCCTTCATCTTCTGGTACAGTGAATTAGTTCTTCCTTTCCATCTTTTATATAGCTATTCTGAAGGATCAGGCTATAATCAAATCCTTTCCACCTTCCCATCTTGTCATAATTTCTTTTCTCTAAATTGGTGTTTTCCTCAGTTTTTTTCAAACTATTTATTTTGTCTCAAGCTCAGCACGGAAAAAGGTGGACAGTTTTGCAAGGCTGCACAGAAGGTCACTGGTATCCCCACAGCTTTGTGTGAGATCTTGTAAAATGTATAATACAAACTATCCAGCCCAGCTGAGCACTCCTGTGTTCACTTATGTCCTCCCCCATTCTCAGGCACACAGAATTCAGTTCTCTTTTTTGATCTTCTCCCATTAACAAAAATTTCATCTATTGTAGTCCTACACTGTTATGGTCCCAGGTGTCTGTTGCTGGAAAGGAGAAAAGGACATGTTGTTTTCTGTATTTGTGTTACTTCTGGTTTGTTTTGTTGTGCTGAAAAGTGGTATGTTCATAGTAAAAAGTCCTAAAAATTATAGTAGGAAAATGCAGAGAGATAATTTACATTGCATCATGAGCAGTTTGCAGATGCATTTTTTGTTTAGTTCTCATTGCTATAAGCATTTCTATTTTCAGACATTAAAAAAATCCTTCTTTTTGTCTTCTTTTCTGACTTTGGCTTGGTGAATATTTTAATATCTAGTGCTGTTAATCATGGGGAAAAAGTACAGTAATGTGTAGTGTGTGAAGATAAACTAGTTTACTATGCATGAGCACCAGTATATTAACTGGATAAAACATACAGAAAAAGCTGACTGATAGAAACAGTGATGGGAAGAATTTGACTGATGTCCCTATGTGTGTGACTAATACACAGATGTATTACATGGATGCAGTGGAAGGACAGATGGATGAGATAAATCAACAGGCAGATGGATTGATGAATCAAGAGTAGCTGTACTGAGGGGAAAGTCAGGTAAAAGGAATATTAGACAGAAAGAGTGAGTGCAAGCATATTTGTGGAATTTCTTCTTTCAGAATGAACCCTGATGGATCTCTTTGGGAATCAGCTGCTTTAAGGCAACTCCCATTTGCAGTGAAATTGTGTTCACTCTACAAAGGTACAAGGAAGATGAGAATAACCTTTGAACAGAGTGAATCCTAATTTAGAACTGAAAGCACAGGGAGGTATTAATGAGAGGAACAGTAGAACAAGATTAAATCTTAGCAGAAGACCTAGTCTGGCTTTAAACAAAGAAAATAGTGGTTTTTTTCTTTAAAGAAAGAAAAAAGGCACTATTTTTACGTGCATATTTATTCTAAATGTAGAATAAATATGCACGTAAAAATAGTGGGGTTTTTTTCCTGCTAATGAAACCTAAGATTTTGATGTAGCTTTCATTTAGCCTGTGTTTCCTTAAACCCACTAACACTTTTTAAATATCTGAATTTCACATTTTGAACCTTAATGATATGGAATCTTAGCAAGAATTGGGGCTTTCATGTACAAAAGTGATACAGTGATCTGCCTGTACTAACAGCAATATTATGGTGTGTGGTTACTACCCCTGACGTTAGCATTTGCTGCTGACAGCTTCTATTAACAGAACCAGATAGCTCAAGAAGCTAGAATTTAAACACCCTCTCCTCCAAGTTTCTGCTTTAAATCTCCCCAGGGAGGTAGTACTTGTAACAGTAATAATTAATTCATCCCATTTTGGTCTTCAATATGCATTTCTACAATGTTCTATGCATGCACACTGTACAAATATTTGTGGGACTTTATCCTCCTAGGTAACACATCCGAAACTGGGATGTGAACTTGAGCTAGCCATGTGAAATAACCACTCCTCGGGACCAGCAGCCTTCCCTGCACAGGGCTCTGCTAGCAGTTCCACCATCTCATTTATGCTACAGATAAGGCACAGCCTCAGCATTTGGTAGGCAGCTACTCAGTTTGAGCATAGCTTCTCAGATAAGATCAAAATAACTGATATAAACACTCCACAGATTTTCATATACTTTAATTCAAAAATTTTTCTACTGAAGCACATCTTTTGACCAGTACCCATCAGAAATATGATGTGTTTTGCGTTGCCAAGGTGACTCACAACAACAGAAGTTAGAGGATAATATTCTTTCAATTAATCTTTGATTAAAATAATCATTAAACAAAGATTTAAACAATCTTTGTTTAAATACGATTAAATAAGGAACTAAAATAAGGAATTTCTTTGAGAGAAAAGTAAGCAATGGTAGAAATAGCATTTTTCAGCTGACTTCACTGAGCTTATACTCACAGTCACATTATTTCTGAGGGTATTAATTTCTACACCATTTTAAAACCTGATTGATTGTGAGAAGAAACATTGCAGAAATGAACCATGGTACTTTCCATTATGTGCTCTCAGTATGTCTTCTGAGTCATTTCTGATTAGCTCACTGGAAGCATTACATTGTCAACAATTCAGACAAAGCCAGCTGCGTTATCATTTTGTCTTCTGAGCAACGTAACATCAGTAGTGACCAGCTGACTTCAGATCCCCCTCTCTCTTCACTGCAATAGTGAGGTGGTACATTTCCCATAAACTTGGCAAGGTTACATTTTTGCCAGGCTGAAGAAATTAATTTTAAGCTGGAACTCAAAACATCGAATTTACTGAGAAGGAATCCAGAAAAAACGCCAAGACCTTTTTTTTCTGTTTGCATTCCATAGTCTCAGGATTTGGCTTTAACCCCATAGAAATGGGGATGGAGAGGGAGGAAGAGAGAGAGAGGAGAGAAAAGAAAAGAAAAGAAAAGAAAAGAAAAGAAAAGAAAAGAAAAGAAAAGAAAAGAAAAGAAAAGAAAAGAAAAGAAAAGAAAAGAGAAAAGAGAAAAGTTATAAAAGTATAGAGAAAATAGAAATTAGATAAGAGAAAAGAGAAGAGAAGAGAAGAGAAGAGAAGAGAAGAGAAGAGAAGAGAAGAGAAAAGAAAAGAAGAGAAAAGAAAAGAAAGGAAAAGAAAGGAAAAGAAAGGAAAAGAAAGGAAAAGAAAAGAAAANAAAAACTGTTTTCTAAGTTTTCTAAAGTTATATATTAAATACAATTTTTCTGATAACAAGGGGTGTTGCAGAGATACTTCTGAGAACAGATATTTTCTTCTTTGTCATTGAAAAGCTACAATAAAGCTCTCAGCCTTGGCAACAACTCCTTTATTGAAAATGCCCTGTTCTTCTTCTCAAAAAGAAGCCTTGCTCTTCCAAATACTCAGAACCATTTCTCTTGCTTGCCTTTGCCCTGCCATGAAAGGACTCTCCATCCCAGAGGAATATTTGGGTTCTCCTATCCCCATATATTTCTGTCAGATAGCCATTTACTCCCAGTCATACTTGGCCATTCTTATGAACACATCTGTTGACCAGGATGTAGCCCACATATACCAAGTTCATTTCTCAGGTAACAATGNNNNCTCCCGTGGCTTATCTTGATAAATGTGCCTAAAATATTACTGGAAATTCTCAAAATGCTTCTTTTATCTGGAGTCTCTCATGCCATACAGTTGAACTCATTTTCCCTCCTGTTTTGGTCTTTCTCTCGGTAGAGGAAGCTCTCCACCTTTTACTGCATCATTGATTATGTGTTGATCTTAAATCTAAAGAAGTATTAACAATATTTTTTGTCTTCCCTCTCAATCTTTAATTTTTGAGTTCTATACAGAATCAATATTCTCTTCAGGGATCAAAAAACACACACATAGACATTCAAACATATATAACCAATATTAGAAAAATTACTTAATCAAAGATCTAATTCCTTTTGTTATTTCAAAAACTACTACTTATGAAGAAAAATGTAGATAATTTCTAATTTTTCAGTCTCCCTATAAATTCTGCTGCCTGCCCATCCTGGATTAATCTGCATATGGCTGTGCTTCTCGTGCCATCAAATTGATTGCTGAGGTTGGCAGAAGCAACAGTGGCACCTGGTCAACCTATGGTTTTAAAAATGAATGAGTGCCAGAATAATTATGCTTTATTGTACCTGCTAATTTCTCCTGGAAAATATCTTAATAAATTGATTGCATGTTTTAAGCAAACCTGTAATGAGAGGATTATTTACAAAGGCCACACAAAAGCTGTTATTAAAAAGCAATCAGAAAGAGAGAGGAACAATGGCAGGAGGGCTCAGTGGGGAAACCTTAATGGTGGGGAGTTTAGGATTTGGTTTTTGTTATCTTGCTGACATTCTAATTAGAAACTATTTCTCCCACTTCATTACTGTCACACACTTTTTCTGAATTAGCTTTCACACTTGATTAAGGAGAAAGTCTTTTTATTTTTACATGCCAGGATGAGTCAGTGCCAATCTTTTTGCTTTTGTCTCTCAAGCCTGAACATGCAAAATCCCGCTATTCAGATCGGGATTCTGCTGATGTTGGATTTGAGAGGGTCACGTGAGAGATTTTTCTGGGGTATCTGCAAGCAAGGTCCAACAGAGAAGCTGGCCCTATGGCTTGTGAAATGGACCCTGCAATCCTGCAGGGAGTGGAGATGTTAGCCAGACCTCTGCAGATGCAGAGCTGACCCTGTTAGTTGATATGAGATGTTGACAGTAGGGAGAAGCCATGTACTTTATTCAGCGCAGTCCTGTTTTGAATACTGAAAATTTTAAGTTGTAAGTGAAATAAACTTTCTGTCACACCAAAGTAGTGTATTGTAGCAGAGTCCCCCTCTCCCCAGTCCTTCTCCTCCCTAACTAGAAAATAGGTTTTAAAAACAAACAAGAAATTAGGAATCTGGAGAATCTGAGGTGTGAAAAAAAGGATTAAAAACCCTAAGTATGTGTAATTAGTTATAATTAATTAGCATATGTTTGCACAAAGCCTAGTGAAGCCAAGCACTACGCAATTGCTGCAGTTCAGGGGAAGGACGTCTGAATGATTGGGGAGGCTGGGTTTAGGATAGCAGTACTGGCATCTGAAGAACATAAAATCCAAGGTGGAAGGAGAAGCATGAAGGATATGAGTAATGTTCCTGACAGAAAACAGCAGAAAGTCTGGAGCCTGAAACCCTCATGGATGCCAAGCAGGCTCAAAGCTGTTTCCCTGGGCAGTGCTCTCACTTCTTTCCCCTTCAGTACTGCAGCCAGATGGACAACGGCTGGTAGTTTATCCTGGGTCTGAATCCAGAATGGACAGGACGGACTTTCAGAATTCTTCTCTATTAGTTTTTGTAGGACTCAATACAGAAACTCTTCCAAAATGGTTTGCTTTTGCTTCAGAGCTCCTTAAACACATGAGCAAACCCAAAAGGTTTTAATTCAAAATGGTGTGTTAAAATTTCATGGGAACTGCAGATTAGTTTTGGGCTGTTTGTACCTGCCCACAAGGTTTATAGGTTGGTACATCTTCTCCAGCAAGACACCAGGGTGAGCAACCAACACCTTTTTTCTCTAAGGAAGGAGACTGCTGAGCACCACAGGAAAAATGCACAACCAGCAGTTCCCTTACAAAAGGCTGGAAGGGACCCTGGGGTCCACAGATAAATTCTGGGCCATGACAACTCTCCTGTACAGATTTAGTCAGTTTGTGATAGGGTATCTCCTTAAAGAAACAGTAGGAAGACATTATCTGAATCACTTAAAAAGAGTCTGGGGTGAAGCACTCTCTCTGTCACCACGAAAATCACTCTCAGTCCAGCTCCTTTATTGTTATCCACATCAAAGGTGGTGTCATGTTGTTTGAGATATGGAAAAAAAAGTAAGAACCTCATAAAGCAAAGGGAAAGAAGTCACATTTGCTGTGTACAATAAAACTACACACCAAAACTCATTCTCTGTAGCACCTTTCAAAATGACTGCTTTATAAAATTACTTGGGATTCAAATTGAGAGACAGAAGTGAATATAACATATAGTTTACTTTAAACTAGGCTGTAAAGTGAAAGATTAACACAGCTTTCACTTATAAGTCTCATAAGAGACTTGAAAAATGAGAAAGAAGAAACAAGCATGATGAGACACATTCCTGGCAGAGATGCAAAACACAATTAAGAGACAGATACGTGAAGCAAGACAGGACCTTCTACTAGGTAGTAAGAATTACAGGGGATCTCATTGAGAGCAGCCAGCCTGGAACAGACAGTGACAGAAGTCACAGTAAAAATAGAGAAAAGCCCAGGTGGGTGGCTGCAGCAGATCTCTGGAGGACAGTTTTGCACTGGGATATCAACAGATAATGGTGCTTCTTCCTGAGCCCAATTTCCTTCTGGGCTATAGAAGCAAACTTGCCAGCTACTCAGATCAAAAGTATGATCAAAATCATCCATAGTCTTTTTGCAGCTGCTTGACAGAATCCTGGTGGACGAAAATCTGGAGGTATCAGCCTTGGCAACAAAATCAAACCAGAAGTTAAATTAAATGAAGGAACCTGGTTCCTTTGATTCAGCTTTTCCCTTCAGTATACCTGTGANTTTTCTTCTTCTTCTTTTCTTTTTTTTTTTTTTTTTTTTTTTTTTTTTTTTTTTTCTTGTCTTGCTTTAAGGTGAAATCAAGTTTTACTCCAAGGCAAATATCACTCCTACTTGTACTAGTTCTTTTCTCACTAAGAGCACTCTTTACCACCAGCCTATAAATCCTCAGAAGATCTAAATGTAACAATCTTTATATCTGGCAGTTTTCTTATAAAATGCACAGGCTTCTGGCAGCTAATATAGTAGAAAATGATCATCATCATTATATTTCTTAGTGTTATGGTATGTTAAACTACTGATGTACTGATTTAAGAATAATGTCCTCAGCACATGGGTCCATGCTGAGGCACTCTTTGATTTAGGGAGAAGCTGACTCTACCAAGGATCTGCAGTACCATACAATAAGCTCTAATCTTTACTCTTATTAGAATCTATCTTCTTTTTTCCTGTAGTATCTAGGGATCTTTTATGGTACCAAATCTGTAGCAATTTTTCAAATAAGCATGAACTCTAAAACTCTGCACATAAGGTTCCATGCAATCCTACAAACCACCATACAACATCCCTTCCCCCCAGATCTGGAATACATTACAGGATATTAAGGTAAATCATTGCAAGTCCACAGCCGTGTCTGATGCTTGAGCTGAAAATCCATTTAGTGGTCAGTGCAGTTCACTGAGCACTGATGTAATCTACTGGTCACAAAAAATGGAGTTTCACTCCAGGCCAGAAGTTTCCCAGTAGTTTCAGGAACACAAGAAAAGTAATAAATTAATCCACACTTGAGATAAAAAAGTTTTGGCTATCTGGGACCAGACTTCTTGCTGGAAAAAGCATGGCCCAGCTGTTTTCTGAGTACCGAACAGAAACATAGTTCTGACAGAACACGGATTCCTGCCTAACAAACAGCAAATGAACTGGCAAGATCATGAAATGGAATGGGAAATGCAAGTATGCCTCTGTAGACACATTAGCTCCATTAGAAGTGGTTGAAATAAAAGTTTGCAGATTTTCAAGTTCTCAGGTAATACTGATATTCTCAAATGTCACCTGGAACTGTTCCATTCAAAACAATCCCATGAAACAACTTTCCAGCATCCTCCTAAAATGGAAGTCAGCTGCAGTCAGAGACCTGTTTGTGGTAGACATTAATTGTTTATTGATTGTGGGGTTTTTTGTTTGTTGGTTTGGTTTTGGTTTGGTTTTCTTTTTTTAAAGAGCCCTTCATATACTAGGGAATCGCATTTCTTTTATATAATTATTTTCCTCAGCTGTTCTGAGTGCTTTCATCTGGCTGTCTCTGCCAACCTGGTAGAAGCAGACTGTGAGCACCAATGCTGCTGGCTTGGTTTGGACACCTCTGAGAGAGACAGCAGCCACCACATCCAGGTGACTGAGCTCTCTGTTCAGACACAGCGAGGGATTTCTTGCACAAACACAAAGCCCCGGTAATGCTTCACCACCACAGAGCTTCTTGTGTTCTGACAACTCTCTTCTTGGAGTGTTACACCCACATCTACTGGGTGGGTTCAGGGGAAGGTTGTTTGATTTATTCTGGGCAGTGCACAGGAGAAACAACAAAATTCTCAGGAGTTTCAGTAACAAAGTCTTACTTGCAAACTTCAGAACATAAAGGTAGTATAAGGTACCTCGCAAATTTTAAAATGTAGCCATTTTGGTTAGAAATGTAACAATATGAAAGCACAAAAATAACAAAGAAAAGAAAATGTAGAAGGGAAAGGAAAGGAAGAAAGATAGAAAGGTATATAGACACCACCCTTGGATCCAGTGATGAAACTTATTACTACAATTTCCATTTGTCAGTGATGATTGCAGTCTCGATCCATCAGGAGTGGGGGAAGCCCACAGACACCAAATCCACTGGGTTATTACACACTCAGGATGGGTGGGAATGCCCAAGTACCTTTCCTGGGACAGAAAGTTTTACACTGGGTGATGCAATACTGTGGATCATGGGACACTTTGGGAGTCTTTGACATGGTGGCTGTTTCCTCTTACCTCATGTAGTTGAGTTAATTATGGCCCATTAAAAGGGATGAATACCTTCAGGTTTTCATAAGAATGTCCCAGTACTTCCCTGGAGGGGTGTTTTCACAGCTGAGCCACTTGTGTAAGGACGTTGGCATGACAAAAAGCACCATCCCACCTCTCAAGCTCAGCCTCTTCTGTTGTCTGGCTCAACACCCAGCTTGTAGCCACTGGTGATGGGTGTGAAGCCCCTCTGCACCACCACCTGTATGATTACTGCATGTGGAAATTGAATCATTAACCATTAACAACCTGGTCTCTCACAGCATGCCATTGCTAACATTGCTAGGACTTACACAGAGTGCTCATTTCTGAGATGTTGGCTGATTAAAGGGGGCTGCTGGGTAGTGTGGAAACACAGGTTAGGGCACTTCATCAAGAACAGAGCAAAGCTGTGTGCTGAGCCCAAATCTGCTCGATTAGATCAGTCTCTCAACAGATGCTCTCAACTCCTTGCAGATGTACAAACACCAAAATAAGACACAGGTTGCACTTCCCCTCTCCCAAGGCCCCACCAAGCATGAGATTAGCCATTTAGATAAGTTCAGAAAGATTAAAAAATGTTGGAGAGGAACAGCGAATATAACAGAGGAATAGGGCCACAATCAACGGCACTAAGTCTAGCTGGAGGACAGTAATATGCAGCGTAACCCAGGGGTCATTACAAGTCTGATCCTGTTTAACATTGCCATTAATGGTTTGGATGATGGGGTAGAGTGTACCCTCAGGAAGTTTGCTAATGATGTAAAATTAAATCCCAGGCCTCTCCAGGCGGATGAGGAATTACCCAATATTCCCTCCAGTAAGTTCTCCATTAGCCAGAGGCTTTATCAGAATTTTAAGTCCCTCTTTCCAACTGCTGAACAAGGTAAAACTTCCTATTACACTGAGTATAGAGAAGTTATGTATCGAGGTTGTGATTCATCAAGCCTTTATTGATCCAGCCCACACAGTTTAGTTCTTAGAGAGAAAAGCAGAATAAAGGCTAAATTCCATAATCTTCATTGGGGCAGATATATTTCTTGTGGAGAAGTTACAGTTGGTACAAAAATTATATTTTTATATGCATCTATGAATAGAAATGACTCATTAGAATTATGAATATTCCTTGCTCCAAACCCCAAAATTAGATTTGTTAGATTATTTTTTTAAAGACAGTTCAAGCACCCCCCAAGCAAACACCGTAATTAGGTGATACATTCCATTATGCCTCATTCTCTTATCTTTTGGTATAAATCATTGCAGATCTGAAATTTAATTCTGTTTTCTTCTTGCACCCAGCCTCTACTGTTTAATTTGCCCCCTTGCTATAGGTTGGGAAGCTTTAGATATTTCCCTCCAAATTCGTAAGTAATAAATATACTCATACTCAACCAACAACCTTCTTTCTCCAGTATTTAAAGACCTTACCAACAAGTCTTAATTCCTGCTGGGTACACATAAATTATAGATTGTGATGTTTTCAATCTTAGCTATAGTAGTGCTTGTGGGTGCACTGCATATTTCTTTGGTAAATAAAGATTAGTGCAGACTTGCAGATAGAGGCACAGACACCTGGAAGTGGATGTGTTCACATTTCTTAGAGCTTACATACACACACACCTGTCCAAGCAGGGGTGTATCTGCCCACAAAGCCTGGATTACCAAAGAGCTTGAGGTTATACATGGTTTTACTCTTGTTTAGAGTACCTCAAAATTCTGGTCCACGGTCCTTTAAGTATCTGGCCCTTTTCTGATTCTTCAGTTTTGGCATTCAAAGGTCTAACAGGGAGACACAGGTGTTCTGCCCAGTGAATATTTATTCAAATGCACAAATGATGTGTATGCGTCCAAACACATGTGAATACTACTGTGTGTGTACAACAGCAATCATGTAACAACTCAGTCTTGTAGATGGAATTTCAGAAGCTCTGTAGGAAGGTGAATACATTTTATTTCAATATCATTTCTTTTCCCCATTTTAATGGTAATAGTTGTGACTTGAGGAGGACATAGTAAAATAGAGACAGGTCTTGAAATACTGATCTCAAAACTCCAACATTAAAGCTGTATGTGACTCTACAGCACAGCTAGATGGACTAATATGTAAAACGATCAAAATTACAGTTGCAGATGTACATTAGCATAGAGGGAGCACACAGAAAGTCCTGGAATTTAAACACTCTGACAGCCAATTTTTTAAAGTTGGTAACTTGCTGTGGGGTCGCAACATCTCAGCTGCCATGGCTGCTTGTATGAAGATAACATTGCACCATTCAGGAACAGTTTTGTTCTGGCTGGTTATTTTCTTTCCATTCATCCACATTGAAAGTTATTCCTTTAGGGACACCTGCAACTTCTCTCTTTTCTGATAATGCACGGGCATGTGTGGCTTTGAGAGCTATTTATGTAATATTTCCATTAACAAGCTGTAATTAAACCATCTAATTAAAATAGCAGTAATCTATTTAACAGGGTGGTTATTTTTTTAAAGAAAGCCTAACAGAACTGTGATTAAGTTCCTCTGCTAGATGAGCATTATGGTTTTCCATAAAGCTCTTAATTGCTAAACCCAAAATGTCAAATAAATTAAATTAAAGACATAATTTTATTTTTCTGAACAGAAAAATAATAACACACACCAGAGTAAAAAGCTGCTCCAAAATATCCATTAATATAGTGGAGATTGTTTTTAATGTGTTGTGCATTTCAGCCTAGACAAAAGCTGATTAGTGATGTAAAATATAGTGAATGAAATCTTGTACTTATATAGACAAATATATAAGTAATTGTACTTTTCAATCCCAATATATGCCTACTATTATATCGGCCCTTTGGGGCCACAGCATGTGTGCCCCACAACCCAGCAACTTGCTCCCAGCTGGGTTGAGGGGAGAGACTACCCTGGGAAAGCACACAGGCTTGGACATTTCCCTCTGTCCCCTTGTGTTTTCACAGCAATCACCTTTGTTGGATTGGGATGTTAGATTGTTCATTTTGCCTGTTAAATTCAGTGTCCATTTACAGCTCTGTTGTCTGAAAATTTGTCTAATCCCATTTTGAACCTGCTGATGGTGTCTGCCTCTGCAGGCCTCTGGGCCAGCAACATCCAAAGGTTCCCTATCCACTGTGCAAAGTGCTGCTTTCTTTACATGCGTTAAGCTGTTATCCTATTAGTTTTTATCAATTTTATCAATACTTTTTAGTTCCATTCTTGCAGGATTTAGTGGATAACAATTCTGCGTTCACTTTATCTGAGATCTGTATCTTATCATAGCCTTACTGGAAATCTTCATTTTATTATGCTCTATTTTAGTTGCCAATTACTTTTCCTAAACATGATCATTCTCGTCAACATTTCCCGGGATCATAATCAGGCCTCCCTCACTTCCATTCTAAGACAAATACTTCTGAGGGCAAAAGTCAGTCAGCAAATATAGGCTGCAATTTCTAAAGAATTAAATTATGTCTTCTTTTCTGACTAAAAAATAAATAAACTTGCAGTCTACTGCGAGACTTTGGAACTTCTGTGAAGAGCTCAGCAGGAATTCTCTGCCATGTAGAACACCTCGCCTAAATCAGACCAGTCATGGTAAGTCCTGATGTGATGGAGCCCAGTGCTTAAATTAGCACACACCTTTCCACTCCCTGCATGCATGAGGGCCTCCTTGTGTGGCACTCTCTCAAAAGGCCAGGCACACACTGGAACTGTGGGTGTTGCAATTAAGGTGGAGCATTTTGGCTGCTGCAAGCCACAGGCACAAGAGCTGAAATCCACTGAACCCTCCTGAGCTTCTAAGTTTACCCCTGCTCTTACACAGGTGTAGCCTGATGGAGAAGGAGGGTTCAGCCTACTCTGAATGCAAATGACAGGAAAAGGAGGAAAAACGAAGAGAGAGAAGATATAAAGAAGGGATTTGCAGAAGCAAACACAACCTGCTGTTCAAGCATGTTTGTGGGCCTGCTTGGTTTGGACCTGGATTTTTTGCCATGCTGGGGTTTGTCTCACTGCCAAGCCCAACAAGAACAAACAGATTAGGCCAAAAGAGGGTGTTGTTGTTTAGTTTGAACACAGAGCAGCGATATGTGAAATGAATTTCTGTATACTTAATCTTAGCCAAATGAGGCTGTCAGATGTTTGTTTCTCCAACCTGAATCAGCACTTTATACCAAGAGGAAAATGTTCCCTGGGTGTAAAGCACAAGTGAGTGAAACGAAAACCATGGACTCCAATATTTATCATTTTCTTTCTCATTAACATCCTTTGTTCAAAAGGCAGAACATGCTGCCTGTGCCTCCCCCATCTCTATAAGCTGCCTCGCTCTCTTGTTGCTCTTCCCACAGGCAGCAGCTAAAAGCAGCCATTTGAGGTTGTCATGTGGGAGTGCTCCAGTGAATAGAGTAGGAGGGGGTGCGAGGGTTGCCCTGTGACATGCACCCAAACTTCCAGGAGCTGCTGCTCGTGCCTCACCCTGGGAGCAGGAAGGTGGGTTGAAGGTGAAACCACCACCTCCCCAGTGGTTTCAGTGGTCTTAGGCTGACCTGCAAGGATTTGAAAACACCTTCTGTCTCCTGAGCAGAACCCACCTATTCGTCAAGGCAAACAGGACAACTAATGTTAACCACAGCTCCAAGTGAGAAAGTTAGGGATCAGGTATGGATGCTGAGCTTTTAATTACAGAAAACTTGTACTGAGAATGCAAAAGCAGTACTTGACAGATCCTTGTGCTCAGTTACAGTACAACAGCACGTTTTTAACAGGACTGATTAATTAAATTCTTCATGGGATCCCAAGGAGGTATCACTTTAAGAACCAACAGTGCAATGTTTGATTTATTCTATTAAACTTTGTTGGGATTGGGAGATTGGGTGGGTTTTGTTTGGGTTTTTTTGTTTGGTTTGCTGTTGTATCAGTCAATGAAAATATGTCAACAGAGTCTCACATCAAAAAGAATATCAAGAGGGAAAATGCCATGCAGCTAGCTTGCTTTTTCCAAAGCTCATTCCAATAGTCAATATGTGTGCACTTGGGGGAAGGGGAAACGACAGGGAAGAAAGTTTTATATGGGAAGCAAAAGTTACATAAATGTAGAGAAAAGATAAGAAATAAGGAAGCTTTTTATCCTGTAAAAAACCTTCATAGAAAGCAGAGGTGAATTTGTAACTGGTAATTATATCACTGTATTGCTTAATGTAAATTCTTCTTTTGAAGATATACTGTTATTACTGTTATTAAATGCACAGGAAACAGGAAATTAAACAGGTCATATACAGAAATGGAAGTGGCTTTCTTAAGTTCATCATGCAAAAAACCCAAAAATTTGCGAGAGGAGAGGAGAGGAGAGGAGAGGAGATGAGAGCAGAAGAGAGAACAAAAGCTGAGANCTGTAAAAAACCTTCATAGAAAGCAGAGGTGAATTTGTAACTGGTAATTATATCACTGTATTGCTTAATGTAAATTCTTCTTTTGAAGATATACTGTTATTACTGTTATTAAATGCACAGGAAACAGGAAATTAAACAGGTCATATACAGAAATGGAAGTGGCTTTCTTAAGTTCATCATGCAAAAAACCCAAAAATTTGCGAGAGGAGAGGAGAGGAGAGGAGAGGAGAGGAGAGGAGAGGAGATCACAACACAAAAATTATCCACAGCTGTGAAGAAAAAATCTTGTGATTTGAAGGGGATATTTTTCTTCTTTGAGTCTGTTTTTTTATGTTTTTAGGATATGATCATGCCTTGCATTAGTAGAACATAATGTATAGTAACCCTATTATACACTGTTTCACTACTTGACAACACAGCATTCTTTTTAAAGGCAGACTTTAAGCTAACTTATTAAATGCATGTGTTGTGGTTGGCATTATCTCTTCAAAGGAAATTAAACCCTATATCTGAATTTCAACTACTTCTTGGCAAAACGATAAAAATCAATCCAATTCTACTTCTAGAAACACTGGACAAATCCAAATACATGTTGTCATTGCAGATTTAAGCTTTAAGCTAACCAAAATCTCTTGATGTGAAATGGTAAGAACCAGCATTTTATTTCCATCAGGTTTTGAAGAACAAGACATTTGTGTCATGACGAGATGTTTTTAATCCCACCTAAAACCTTGACAGAAAAACACACTGAACACTGAGGGTTCTGTCTGCCTGGCACAAGGGATGAGGGGAAGAAAAGCAAGAGGAAAAGACAAGGACTCTTTTTGGGAAGAAAGGAGGAGAGATTGTCAAGCCTGCATAGTGACTTGGTTTTTTGAAAAGCACTGCTTTTACAAAGTGCTAGATGTATAACACCAGGAAAATATAACATCAGGAAAAGTATACAAAGATGCAGGGATCAGAGCAGCATCTTTCTCCTTTTTATTTTCTCTGAGCTGCCACAATAGAGTTTTATCTCTGGACTCAACTAAATGAAAAATCCATTTCCTCTCAGATTAATGACACAGAAAACACTTTGGGCTGGAACCTAAAACCTAAATAGGACTTTATTCCAGTTGAACTCAGGAAGGAAAATCACAACAACAACAACATCAGAGCTAATAACATCCTGAACATATTGATGCTTTTGTCTATGTGGGATTTGCGTTAGTGATTCTGCTCCCATTGCTATTCTGGGATGTGGGGTGCTGCAGAGAATGACAGAAGTGCCTTTATTTGGTTATGTTGGAGGTACTACATCTTTCATAAGCAGATGATTTCTAGAGCAAGGAAGCTTTTAGGGTAAGAATGACTCTTCTGCAGTGTCTGCGCAGGGTCTGGCACAGTGGGTCCAAAGCCCAATGAAATTGCTTGGAGCTGCAGGAATACTGCACAGAGCGAAACGTAGGATGTGTGAGTGACACCCACAATGTTCTTCAAATGCAGATTGATCACTAAGTTTCATTAGTGTTAATGGTTGCTACCTACAGAGAATAATTTATTCTCCCCAATCCAAATGTCTTTTGTTTGGATCTCTGGAAAATAATAATGAGGTAAGATCTGAGGTAAAATACAGTAGCAAATGTGTGACCCACATGTGTTTTCTATCACAAACTCCTTGAGATTTTCCACACAAAATGACAGTTGTCTTGGCAGATGACAAATTCTTAAAGCCGACAAAGTCTGGTACACCAAACGTGGAAAATAAAAATACTTTCCTGGCTTCAAACCACATCATATCACATTTCAATATTTCTCCTTGGTCCATAGCTGAACAATATGTTCTGTATTCAGCTATCATAGAAAGAGACCTGTGTTTGAACCCAAATATTGTCATAGATGAGAAATGTGAGACCAATAATAATTTTACTTCAAAATATGTGATCAGTAGCAGAAGGCTCAGTATATTCTTTTCTATTACCTGCTTATGGGATTCCCACACATACTGTCATGAAACATACTTTACTCAGCTGAGTATAGAGAAGTGTTAAAAAATGTCCATTGAAAGCATTCCTTGTAATCTTAAGGAACTAAGGAAAGATAACAAAGCCTACACTCTTATCAAAACAACACAATTAAGAACATTTGGCTTGCAGAAGTATGTTATTTTGCACTTTGAATTATTTTTAAAAAGATCCTCTCCTGTTTATTGCAAGCGTGAGTTGATAAATTAATCGTCGTTTCCCATTTTTAGCATGGGAATAACAACACAGTGACAGATTTTTGTCAGAAAATTGCTGTATATCTTTGGCAGTCTAAAGGCCTAGGAGAGATGTATTTTTCACAGCTGGCCAAAACATCTTTAAAGTGTCAGTTATTTAGAAGGACTTGTTACCTTCAGTAAACATGAAATATGCTCCTTAAAGGACTAGGACTTTATCTGATTTCTCTACTGCAATGAAGCTGATGTGTCCTCTTACTTGTAAACTGATTGGTCAGGCTCACATTTTAATGACAGACATAAATGTATCTCTAATGATTTTCTTTCACAAGAATTACGTAGGGAGTCTCCCTGAAAGTTAGTTAAATGAGCCTGTTATAAATCTGGAACACAAGCATATCCCTGCATAAATTTACAAGCACTGATTCCAAAAGGTTACCAATATGGCAGATGGATATGATGATGTGTGAACTCAGAAAATTCAAGGTTTGGTTCCAAAAGCAGTTAAAAGTCTGAGCATTTCCTCAGTCCTTAAGCAGGCTGCCTTGACTGACGCAAACCACCTGCTGCTTCAGTTCAATACAAAAATAGTCCAAGAACAGCACTTATGTGTCTTTTGCTCTGCTTCTGCTCTTCGTTTCATTGAGAATCCAAAAGCATAGACATAGAGGCAAAAAAGGGCACAAGCATGACCTATCCCATTTAAACAAATAAATGTCACTACCGGAAGAAGTTGGAGTAATGTCCAATTCTCTGTTATGGTCAGAAGTTTTCAGTGCTCATTTTATGCTGAGATTCCTCCACTTGAAGGAATATTTTTGCAATACGAGGAAAAAATGTATTTTTTATCCACTCTGTGGAAAAACTGTTCCTGCATCCTTAAGCATCTGATTTCACACTGTGCAACTTTTCTTCCTGTGGATGCCCTTCTTTCATGTGGACAGCCTGAAGCAAGTGCACAGAAATGGAAAAACCTCAAACTAAAGAAAAATGTATACATTCTCATCTTTCTGTCCTTTTTGTGTATTATACTGCTGAGGCTTTATTTACTCATCAGGAAGGGCAAGGATGATCTCCCATGACCTTGGGTAAGTAAGTACTGAAAATATGTGTACACAGCATAAAGTAGAGCTATTCAGGTGCTAGGCTAGGTCTGACTAAATGAAATGAATGGTGTAACTATGCCCTGAACATTCATTGATCATGGTCTCTGGTGGGGCATGAAACTGAATGAGATTAGCACCTCAGGCCCCTGCAGAAGGGAAGTTCCCTTGGAACAGAGCTAACCTTTCTCAGGCAGATTCACCTCTTGCACAGAGCAGGTTTGCCAATACAGGTAAGGTTTTCTACTTTAAAAATGCCAAACATCTTACTCCTCCTCAGCGTGGTGCTGTGTCTCCCTCTGATGGCACCTGGGCCACACTTCCAGGCTGATGAACGTGATAAAATCTTGCGTAACAGAAGGTGTCTTCTAGCTCAGCTAATGAATTTATTTAGGTCAGAGGTCTCAGCTTTAAAAACTTCTGTTCCATCAAATGCGATTTTCTCTTTAGCGTTCTAATGAATCGAGTCCTAGGGACAATTTCTCAGACTGGAGCAGTTCTCAACCACAACTGAACTCAATTCATATTTGCAACACCATAAGAACAGAGTCACAGAGGAGAGATTTAACAATCAGTACTTGCTGAAAAAGCTGTAAGGACTTTAGCTATTTCAAAGTGAATTAACATCAGTCTACTCTGAACATTCAGTTTGTGTGAAGGCTGTAAAATAGCTACAGGGATCTATAATTTTTCTAAGTTACTCACAACTTGCCAGTAGACTTGAAATTCAAAACACTTCCTAGCTGTCTACAGCTTGTGACTGGCACCCTGAGGACCTTAAGGAGACTTTGCAGCCACCACATGCTGCTTTACTGTCCTTCAAAAGCTGCATGCTACTGATTGACTTAGCTTTGAGCCCTCATTCACAAATGATTACAAAATATTTGTCCCACACTAGCAATTACAGGAACTCTCTAACAATGCTTTTCATCCTATTATTTTATTTAAAATGCAAGTAATTGTGTTCTCTCTCTTTACTCAGTCCAGACTGTCTAAGAACTATTGAACCAGGTAAGTTTATTAGGGGAGGAAAAAAAAAAAAAAAAAGAAAACGAAAAGAAAAGAAAAAAAAAAAAAAAAAAAAAAAAAAAAAAAAAAAAAACTGTGTGCATTTGATGGTCACTGCAAGATTTCAAAATAAAGTGAAACACTTTACAGGAAGGGTCAGCTGAAGGTCCACTTAAATATTCCTCGACTGCTAATACTTCAAATCAGAACAAGATAGAAAAATTCCACTAGTGACTCAGTAGTCACTAGTCACTGAGTGGGTTTGTGCTAAAAAAAAAAAGGCATGGTGAGGACCAGATTCCTTTCTTCCCCTTACATAAGCAACAATTATCTGTTTACATAGGGCTAAAAATGCTGTCTTCTCATTGTATTCTGGTGCAGCATTTTAGCAAAATACTCAAGGCATTAAGAACTATTAAGTGGTAAAAATCTTCCTGTAATGAAAACGCTTAGTGATCTAGGATCTGTGGGTAAGGATGAAGCAAACATTTCCCATTATGAGACTCATCATCTGCACAGTCTGGGTAAATAATAAATAAATAAATAAATAATAATAAAAAACACCTATAGCAAAAATGTAATTAAAACCAGCAGCACTAACATCAATTTCAGTAAAGTCACTTTAGTTTTCAATGTCTTAGTGTGTTACACTGAGCTTCAGAAAGAACAGCAACATCTTAGACCCACTGCCTCTGGGTTTGAAACCTTTCCATCATCTTTAAATCCATTTTATTTTGCAGAAACAAAACAACCAAAACGTAATGCTATAACACAAAAGACTGATATTAGTAAGGGGAGATTGGAATAATAAAAATGCCTCTGCAGGAGCCAAGACTAGTGCCTGTTGATTCAGCCCAGGGCATTGATATAGAAAATCACATGAAACTGTCTAATCAGAAGTAAATGTTCCTTTTGCTGAGCATTCTTTTTGTTTCTTTAAGCCCTCTGTTCATGGAAGGGTGACTGCATGGTGCTAATGATTAAACCCAGAGGGAGTTCAGCCTCTTCATTTGTGTGTCTGTCCAAATTTCCTAGAGAAGTTGGAGACTCCTTTTTCAAAGTTCACGTGTCAGGATTACTACAAGCATGTGAAAACCTATTTTTCTTTGACACTTCACACAGTCCCTATAGAATTATTAACCTTATTGAAAGGAACTCAAGTTGGGTTATGTTTTTATATTTGGTGGGTGGCATAAGTTTTTTTTTTGCCCCTAAGGTGAGGTAAAACCTTGACTTATATGTGAACCTTGCTGCAGTGAGGGCAGAGCCAGGCTTCAGCTAATAAGCCTTGTTGGGGATCTGTGGATCTAGGGCATGCCTAGCACAGTTTTCAGAATGGGGTCCTGACCAATCAAAGCATGGGCTGATCAAGCCAGGGTCTGCCTGCAGAATACCACTTTTCCTTCATCATACCTATTACTATCAGGCTTCCAGATTGGATTCAGCTACTATTTTGACCTGCTATCAACAGAGCCCTGTGATTAGAAGCTCACATCAGCCTGACCACCTCTGTGTTCCAGACACAGAGCACCAGACCCTGGGCAACACTGGGGTAATCTTCACATGGAATTGGTTCCAACTGAAGCAAGATTTATCACTTGGTTTGAGGTTTTGCTTGACAAGACTGTGGGTTTTAATGGGTGAAACTGCTTGACTGGAAAGGATTGGCCCAGTGGGTCCTCACCTAAGGCAGTGAGGTTCAGTGTTCTAGGGATAGTAACCAAGACCTGGATTCCCCTTCTGGATGGGCTACCAATTTGTATGCTCCTCTAGGGATACCAGAGTCTCACCTAATGGCAGTATTTGTATAAGACTGCCATTGGCAGGTTTAACTCCTGAATGGCTCTGTGATGATCAGACATTGATATTTGGGAATGTGGGACATGAAAAGTATAACAGACAGATGTAACGAGAACCCATCCTGATGGGCAATATTAAAATTCATTTATGTCTTCCAATCATTTGCTCTGACAAAGAAGCTCTGACTGGAGTCTTATGTAGGATATGACTGAAGATTTCTTTCCTTGCGTATTAGCTTTAGCCAGGCTAGCAGTATCTATCTGGTTAACATTCTGCATAGGAAGCCAAAGTACATGTATCAGTGAAAAGAAATACTACAAGAGTCAGGGCACCTTGTCAATTGGGATCAGCCAGTTTAGTTTGCTCAGTTTAATGGAAAAGTTCTGAAAGTCTTACAGTGGGTGGCTTGTGAGTCAAAACACAGCCGAAGAAAAGGGACTGGTGTGGACCAAATTCTAAGACTTTATTAAAAATGGGATCCTTTGGGCAAAATTCTAGCAAACACTTTCAGACAGGGAAATATGGGAAATCAGATTGTCAAACTAGAGCTCAAACTGTTGTGCTTATAACATACCACATCCTCTCATTTTTAGTGGGAACAGTTTACACCAGCATCTGAAGAGAATATGTGTCCCCAATGGAGACCATGGGAGTTCACCATTCCCTCAGAGAACCAACATATTAAAATTCATCCTGTTGCTTTTCCTGCTCTCTTTCATGCACAAGCTCAAGCACAAAAATGTGTTTTAAGCAACGCACATAATTACCTCAGCTTTTGGAAACAAGCTGTAGGATTACACAGGGTAGAAATGGTTTCTGACAAAGCCTGCTTTTAACAGCACAGCTGCTAAGAAGAATTGCTCTGTGCGCCGGGGCCATTAAGCCACAAGAAGGTGTCCATATGAGTAGGACTGTGCAGGCTTACACATTTGGAAAGAGAAATATGCACAAGCTGTCTTAGAGGGAAAAAAAAAAAAAGCATGCCTGGGAAATATATTGGGAAAACTGACTATTGGTCCTCCAAGCTGCATAGCCCAGGGACTGGGCTAGCTGTAGCATAAGATGGCATTGCCACTATCACAGGTAATGATTTAGATAATCTCCAATCTGGATATAAACCCTTGAGTTATTCTGTATTGTCACAGTGTCAGTGCCTTAACCAGTCCTCCCACTCATGCTTTATAGATTGTACAAGAACAGGATTGCATGGGTCTGTTTCAAACCTCTGAGCAGTTAATCTAACTGAGGGCTTTAAGGTTTCAGCAGGTCCTTCTAATAGCTGCCGTGCTAGTGTGCAGTTAACCTTTATTGCCCTGAGGGCCCTATTAAAAATGAGCAACGTTCAGCTCCTTAAAGGAAAGGAAGATTATGCTTCCAGATGTGTTGATACACTTGACATATGCCCTGTGATTGCAGGAGCTCTCAGGCACCAAAAGACTGCTGTTTTCACAAAGCTGCAATTTTTGTTTATACAATATATACACATGCTTGTCATGGTAATTTGTGCATGGCACTCCTAACCTGAGTGATGAAAATACAGAGAGAGAGAGAGATTGAGTGAGGCAGTAAGACTGCACCGTGCTTAACACTGCATGCAGAAAACCCATCCTCACAAGCACAGCCTGTGTAAAAACAGTTTTCTTTGGCTTGCTCCAATTAGAACATCCATAAACATTTTCAGTTGTTGCTATCATCACAACAGTTTGAACACACAAAATAGAGTCATTTGTAAGGATATGCAATTATATTTGTGAATGAAAGCATTGAATTTGGTTCATTTAGGCTAGGAGATGCACATTTTGTGTTGCTGTTCACCATTCAGAAAGCAGAAAGGCAATTGCATGCCTGTAGATTTTGTAGTTGTTACCACTGACAAGTATACATCCAGAAATCCATACCCAGTACAAGGGATTTTTCACTCTGCTGTTTTAAAAAAACTATTCCATCCTCTGCTCTTTGAGCAGAAGGAATGCAATGGTTCCATCTACTTTGTAGGCTGAGTCTGGGAGTGACCTTAACCCCAGCTCACTTCCTGACACCTCCTGACATCTCATTTCCATATTTCTTAAAAAAACAGGAAACATGAGCAAACTAGTCTAAGGGGATCTACCTGAAAGATTATTTTTACTTTTCCACTTTACATCTCATCTCCCAGACTTACTGTTCTTGTCTTGATGCATCACCTGGGGAGATATTCACAGGTCAATGCAAAATCTGTGGTTGTGGCATAGGGCAAGAGCCTATTATCTTACCAGGCTTAACCTGACAACCTTTGACAGGCAAACTGAAAAAGGCTGAATAACATCATTCACAGACTGCAAGTTCTGACTATTGTATGAACAGAGATGGTTCAAAATTAGTACATTTCATAAACATAAAATCTCTGATTTGCATGAAGAATAGTAACTTATGTGATGTGAGAATGAGTTTGAGAGAAAAAAGCACCGTCTAGGTGCAGAGCCAACTAGAGGAATCCAAAACTTTTTAATAATTCAAATCACCTTCTAAAATTGATGTAAAAAGCTGTTATTTCAAAGTAGCTCAGCCTGGGCATTACAGCAGTTCTGCCATTTTCCAGCCACACACCCAGGCAGGTCTCAGGGGTTTATATTTCTGGCTGCCAGCAGCCACTCCACTCAAAGGTATATAACACTGGATCTCATTTCAAGAGGGGACTGGAGAGTCCACATTCAGGAAACATTCCTACAAAAAGTCTGCAGGATTTAATGATTCTGCAACAAATCCATGGGAAGATCACAGAGAATTGACCTTTTGATGATTGATTGATCCATGGTTTGCACATGCTGATCACAACTGGTCTAAGGAATCTCTCTGCTGATTACAAGACAGATGCAAATGATGTAGAAAAGTATTAGAGAACATGAGGTCACAAATGCTATTTTTGCTTCTCCTCTACCCCAGATCCTCTTGGGATAACAACTCTGAGTCATATCCTTTGCTTTATTTAAGCCCTGTGACATTTGCGTGTTTTTCCTAGTAGCCCAATGTATGGAGGATGAGATCTGCATAAATATGAACCCAAACAGTCAGATTCCTAACAGGTAGTGAAACACAAAGATACCCTGTTTGTTCAAGAAGTCCCTGAACCAGTGAGGCTGTGGCCCTACTATCACTTTTTTTTACATCTTCTCCATGTACCTGAGAGAGCCTACTGGTGCTGAAACTTAGTTAAGAGTCTTTTGGTCTGACCAAACTCTAGATGAAGTTTTTGTTTGCTCAGTTTCTGTCAAAACCTAGAAGCATATTTAATTCTTGCTGGACAGATTTTGGAGCCTGATTTTAAGCTCTAACTTTTAAGACTCTGCCCATTCTGATCTGTAACACACGTCCTGTTTCTTCCATGGTGCCTTTGAGTAGGCAGGATTTCCCTAGAATGAGTTAAAGTGCATGCTGCCAGTTTTTCTAAAACAACACTTTGGTGACCTAATCTGAAAATGAATATAAAGAATTTGCTGGATAGAAATATCCTAATGTACTCCTGAGAAATGCACTGACCATCCAGATATTCCAGATTAGAGCAAATGGTTACACACACAGACAGACACATACACACACACTCTGCAAAATTTGGTTACTGAAAAAAAGAAATAGAAGAAAAATCAATAAAATTGGGAAATTCCTAAGGGGTTTGGACTAATTTAAAGTATAATCCTCGGAGTTATACCTTGAATATCCTGCAAATGCTTATTTAATTTCAGTGCAAAACTTTTGTGTTTGTTGATTGATAATTTCTTTTTCCAATAGTGTTGATTATTTTAAACTTTTCTAAAAATTAAAGATAATGTTTGAAGTAAAAAGGAAAACAAGTAGAAAATGACAAAGAGAAACATCGTATTTTTTCTGTTCTTGTCTCTTTAATCACTAATTTGACCCAAATCATCAGAGCACTTTGGTAGCCCTGAAATCTGTCTATAATTGTTTTGGCAATTTTCAACATAGCAAAGCTTTTCAAATGTTCTTTTAATGATTCATTGTATTTGTTCTTCTTGAACATTAACAGAAGAACACTTGTGCTTATAAGAAAGCTGGAGTATCATATGAATGTGCTATTTCTGCGAGAGCTGCCATCACAACCATTGCTTGGGATGAAACACATAGCATGCAGTAAAAATACAATGTGACTGCAGTGATCATTCACCAAACAGGAACTAGCTAGTGAGAAATATGCTGCTGAAACATCTGCACACCAGCCTTTGATTTGATCATTTCAAACAATCAGAAAAGCCTGTCTGTAAACACACACTAAAAAGAGTTCCTAATCCATCAAATAAATTGTTTGCTGCAGATGGTCCTTCCAGCTCCTTCTATAGGTGTGTATATAGAAACAGATGACCATATAATCATTACATACAGACATACTGAGTTATCTGGTGTACCAGTTTATCTCCAAACAGCGAGCTCCAGAATCCGCAAGTGAGCCAGAAGTGCTTATACACATCTCATTGCTCCTGGAGAGGTTTAACTTCTATGTTTTCTGCAGAGCTTTTTCTTCTCCTGGGGGTATAATATTTGCTTTCAGCTTCAGGATATGCAGCACAAAAGGATAAAGAGGCAGAAAAAGGAAAATGGAAGTATTTTAAGATTGCAGATTCTAAGAAACAAAACAAAAACAGGCTCTGAAGATGATGGTATGTCACCAACTGACACTGAAACATCAAATAATGCCATTCAATACTAATCTTAAGAGTCAGAGAGCTAAAGCGTCTGGGCCAAAGAACCACTTCAGGAAGCCATTACATGTGATGCTTCAGGTTACCTCTGAGCACAAACCCCTTGCAAGTGAGAACAAAATATAAACCCAGCAATAAACCTTAAAAAATCTACCATGTTAATCCACTCGCAATTTTGTGCACCTCCTCATGCTGAAGTCAAATAAAAGGTGGGCAGAGAAGAAGAAAGGAGTAAAGAATATAGGAGAAAGACTTGAAAGCTAGCTGCTTTTTTGCTATTACCACCTGTGCATAACCATGATTGGCACTGAATTCCGCATCTCAAGGTCCCACTGTGTTGGCTCTGCTGTGAATGCCCAGGAGCCACCATAAAATTACTACAAAAATGTAAAAAACTGCAACAAATGGACATTTTTCAGAGTGGAAACATTTGAATGGCTGGCAAAAATTTTAGATTCAGACTTACTATAAATAAGAATTAAGCCCAAAGCCCTCACTGAAGTCAGTGGAAAGCAACAGCTGGCCCTGGGCTGCTTCACCCTGTCTATGGTCTGAAGCAGGCCAGAGGTTCCCTTGTTTCCCGATATTTACTACAACAGAGTAACTAGGATCTGAGCTGGGACATGCCATGGGGAAAAAAGCTGCTCACAGTTTGGAAGAGATTAATTAATATGCGGGATCGGCCACCCTAGCTCCAGAGCAGGAGGCACTCACTGTCTCACTGACATGTGTAAGATATGGGGGGAAGCAGGCAGTGCCACACATCTGCCAGTGAAATCAGGGTACAGGCTGGGGACACTGCTCAAAACAGGACTTGGTCCTCAGTGCCAAACAGCCACCATATGGGGGCTTTTATTTCCATCTACACCCAGCACAATGCAGGCAGCTCCTGCCTGCAGTGACCATGCCACAGGTATGCAGAACAGAGTATTAGATTACTTTAATGTGCTCCCTGTGCAGGTACACCTCCAAAATATTCAGCCTGAAGCCAGCACAGCATGTTGCAGCCTGACAGACTGCACACTGGGAGCAGTTTAGGCCTCACTCTCTCCATTTTTCTGACTTCTGCTGAACTCCCAGGTGGAATTAAAGGTGATGGTTTTAACCTCCATAGCCATCACTGCTTTGAGACCTTTCAAGCTTATTAAACCCTACCTTTCTCCCTGTCAGATGCTGATGCTGTCTCTCAGGGAACCTGTACCCACGTGGTGTGTCAGACTCCTGGTTTTGTTATCATTTCATGCAAGCTATCAATTTTCTTCTTTCTCTACAGCTACACTGAGCAGCAGTGGATCTATTCACCGGTACACCCCTTATCTAGCCTGTGACTTGTCTAAGTGATTGTTAAGGTGCTTGAGGCACCGAATGAGTATCTACAAGTACATTCTAAAAAGAGAAAAAAATGAATAAAAGAACAGATTTTTTTGCATTTGCAGTTAATTATCTACAAGCCTACTTTCCTCTCCCCAGCACCCACTGGAGGACTGAGCTCACATGACAAAATCCAGGCGTCTGTGCTCAGTGTGGGGCTGAGGAGCCTCAGCAGCACATGTTCACTACTTGACTGTACTCCCTTCATCTACCACCCATCATGCTCCAAACTTTAACAGTAAGCATCTAATGAGGCAGAGAGACAGCAACTCCCTCAACCATCCTCTGATATATCCCCCAGCATGCTCTTTCTGCTCGTCTGCCTTCTATATGATTTTCTGTCACTTAGCAAATTAGATTCCTCCTCAGCATTTCCTCAGAGGTTTCCTATGGGCCATACCACTTCTTTTTGTTGCCAGTTTTCCAGTGGCTCTGCCCCAGGCTCCCTGCACTCTCCCCCAGTGGGAGCCAAATGACAGCCATGGAGCTGAAAGTTACCAAGAGAAACCCACAAAATCAACTTGTTTGCAGGCACTTTTTTTTGTAGTGCTGCGTAAGGACCAGACTTCTGCATTGAGTGAACTGAAGCCTTTCAACAGAACAAGGAGAGTATTTAGACCAATAATTAAAATACTAAACTGAGAGGTGTTTTAGAAATGAGATGTAGAGAGAATGTTTTCTTTTAGAGCTGTTGTAAAGCCCCATTCTCTGGATATTTTGGTTTCATAAGAATGACAGGTCAATAGCTCCCTTTCCGTGCATTCAGAAATGTGGGCAGGCCTGGCAGATGCCTTGTCTGCACATTAGGATACAGTGCACTGACTTTCCCGTGGATCTTACCAGAGCAATCAGTAGCCTGGAGATCTCCAACCAGCTGGTTATGCAGCTGTCTAATAACTGTCATATTACTTCCTGCTAGAGGAGAAACGGAGCTGAGGAAGATGGTGTGAGGCTAATTAAAAAGAAAAACTCAGAATATGTTGCTTTTAACTTCCCTCATACTAGTAATTCCACTTCCTAAATTACTGCAAGGTAGTGGAAAAAAGCCAGAAAGCAACTGGGGGTAAACAGTGAAATGGCATCAGAAATCTATCCACTGTCCATCTCCTCCATATCTTTTATTACAGTCAACAACATTATTATAGTATTTTCAATCCTTCATGAAGTAATTTTCCAAAAATAGGTGAGTAGCAGTAAAAGAAACAAAGAGCTGCTCTCCTCTCAAAGGTCCACAAAATGCTACACACAGAAAAGAGGAAGATTACATTAGAGTGGAGAGTGCACTGGAGTGAAGAGAGAAGCACTTATTTCCACTTCATGTTTGGAAGGGGAAGGATTGCATTTAAGGACATGTGGGGTTGCCAAGTTTTGGGCTGTGACTGAAATATAAAATTTAATGGCAAACAGAGTCCTTTTTTTTTTTAAGGATGAATTATGAGAGGTTCATTTGTGGTTCAATAGCACATTTTGTCCAAACAGAAAATAAAACATTTAGAAATGCTTTAGTTAAGCAGAGGAATACAATCAGAAAGTGAATGAAAAAGGGGGCAGTGCATTACAGCATGGTTGCTATGCCACTGCATAAAAACGGGGTGGAGGACTCCTCTAACAAAGTTCAAAACAACAATTTTAACCAATGACTCTTAGTCATGGGAGCTTGTTTTAACCACTGAACTGAACAAAATTGAAGACACACCTATCTTGCTCTTGTCCTTTGAAGATGATGTAGCAGTTCTTTAAATGTTCACTGGCAGAGGGAGCAGAAACTGTATAGATTCTAATGTCCTGGCTAAAGTCAGTTTTGCACTTTGTGTCTTTGAATATTTAAGTCAGATACAAAGCGTTTCTCCTTTGAACTTCAAAAGAACAGCTCAAAGCACAATACACAATAGCCAGCAATAGGGGGAGAGACGTGTACAACATTTACAACCCCTACACAAACCCAACACCCAGATTATCTTGTTTAGGGACAAAAGAACAGTTCCTCCTACCCTACTTGTGTGAATGACACTTATACCCATAAACTGTTTCTTTGTCCAAAATTACATGGTGAAGTCTGGCTGGATTTGTTAATAATTTTAAATAGACTGAAATGCACTTAAAAAAAAAAAAAACAAAACAGAACAGTCTCTTTGTGTCTGTTTGCCTCTGTGTGTCTGTGTGTATTTGTATGCACACATTCATACACAGTTGTGCACCTACAATTATACTGAAATCCTCAGATAGAATTTAGATGCCAATTGCATTCTAAAGTGAAAAGCCAATTCAAGCATAATTAACTGTCAAGATAATACCTGCTCCAAGGAGATTTCAGATGATACCAGATGCTTAAAAACTTTTGTAGTAAATATGGGTTAAAAAAAAAAAAAAAAAAATAGGTAAATGAGAGAGAAAGTGCAACTGACTTCTTTCACAATCAGTCAATCTTAGGAAACATCTCAAAAACTAACTGCTTGTGAAAATTCAGCAGACTGAAATCCAGCTCAAACCTTGGTTTGTTGCTGTCTCGGACTCCATCTCAAGCAGATGTGTCAGTCACAGCTGAACCTTCTGTCTAAATCCTCTTCCACACAAGAGACCAGGGCATGCAGGCAACTTGCTAGGTCTTTGTATAAAGACAGCTCATTTGCCAGGTATTTGACAAGTGAAATCAAGGGTCAGAGAGAAAGCATGGAGTGTAGAGAGATGACAAATAACCACGTTTCCTTTTGAAAAGTTAAAATGACTTTTTGAAGTCCATTAATTCATTTTTTTACAAAGTGACAGGCACTGAATTAACTTCTCTATGGTGAAGCTCACACATAAAAGACCATGAGTCTGGCATTTTCATCATCCTCACTGGTTCTTTAAGCAACATGTTTTACAAGACATCAGTCCCTCTACTTGGATGTTAGCAGCACTGAGTAAACCCATTGAAAAGCTGCTCAGAACCAAATAGGCTCCACAAATGTCTGTGCTTAAAACCAGAACAATTAGAGGGAAATGAAAAGGAAACTGATCATCTGTGCTGGGAAGGGGGAGGAAAAACCACTCTTTTTGTTGGTTCTGCGGTCTTCAGAGATGCTAGGAGAAAGAAGGGTGTCTGGAAAAAGGGTGCAGGAGCAAGACAACGGAACTGGCTGGACTGAAGTCATCGTTGCATGTGCTCTTCTGTTCAGGATTCTGCAGAAGAGAGTGCCTCCAGGACTTGGATGTATAGGAATTACTGCTGCCTGGAGCTTTGGAAAACAGAGTTTAAAATACTTGGCAATATTTCAATCCCAATCAGGCTCACAAAAGTAATAAGTTTTAAAATGTCTTTTAAAATAGGCTCTTTTCCTGACTTTTCCCCCTACCTTTTGGTTTTTCTCTACAAATGTGGACTCTAAGGAGTTATTCATTGAATTATTCATTCCTAACTGAGGACTGATATTCATGCAGCTTTCCCACCACTAGTCTCTACCCCTCTCCCCATTACTATGCCACCAAATATCATGACTTTCAGATTCGTTTTTAATTTTCCAGGAGACCATTCATCCTTCCACAGCATCAAGACAGTGGCATTTGTTCTTCTCTGTGGGTTTGCCCCAAAATGCCCTAGCTACCTTTTCTATGTACAATTGATTCCTATACCCTCCGTTACTTCAAAGGCTAAATAATGACACTGGGGTCAGATGGACAACTATTAATAGGAAACAAGAAGAATGCCAGAACAACCAGCACCTCTTGGACTACTGTTTCTCTTGCTGAGAAAGTGGTTTGTGGATTTTAATTTTTTTTTCCTGCTTGTATAAATGCAAAACAGGGCCACTGGGAAGGAATAATAATGAAAGGCTGTTTTCTGAATGCCTGCAAAACTTTCTCAAATTAGATCACGAAGGTCCAAATTCTCTTTCAGAGTAGACCAGCCTATCTCTTTTGGATCTGCTAGTGCTGCATGCATTTACACTCGCTTTGAATCCAGCTGCCCAGCAATGTAGTCAGGATGGCCAGGCAAATGTAAGTAACAAGTTGATGATGGGGATTATAAACTATCTAAACCCTCTGCTCCTCACATTTTCTTCCATAACACCAGTAGCTCTAACACCTGATTTCAGGCTGGAGATGAAAAGAAGTCTCCTTTATGGCTCCTGTTCTTCTTCCAAAATATTTCTTCTATTCCCCACCTACCTGTGTTCCAAGGATTTGCTGCTTCTTTCAGGAAACATAGCATGGAAAGAAACCCATGAAATCTTATGAAAGAGGACCTTGGGAGAAATGGGAATGATGAAAAACAACCAGTGCAGAATGGTCAGTATACGCCTGGGTATTGAATATTCGATGAGGTTGCCTGTTCAAAGGAAGAATCAGCTTTGTTTAGTTCAGCCAATGAAAGTACTTAAATAGGCAGGGAATAATTTGTGCTGAGATTCTCTCTCTGTGATAATGTAATACTGGGAAGAGATCTGCAGTTTCTCTCTCTTCTTGCCCACCCCCTCACACACATATCACTGCATAATGGCTACCACTCTTAATGCAGTACTTGTAGATCAATTCATTATACGCACTTTTGGACCAGAGATAATAATTGAAAAATGTTAAAAAAAAATGCAAGGAGTAATCACAGTATTTCTCTCTCTCAAAAAAAGAAAAACTCACTTTATAATTTCTTCTTGAAAGCAGGACCCTCATTAACATTATCACTGTAGACTTCTCTACAATCTCTGCTTTTCAAGTTGCCAGGATGTAAAAATATCCCTTGTATTTTCATTAGCAAGATCTAGTGGAGAATGCATTATATCTGTTTCCACCTAGCAGTTGTATCATCATAGGGCTTACAGCAGCTAAGGGTGTAACAAATCAGTTTTTCAGTTCAATGTTAAATATAAGTTTCCGGTTTTGTTGTAAGTACTATGGAAGAGACTTCAGGGGTGCTGGGGATTTCTACAAGTGTAATGCTAATGAATCTTTTTTTTTCTTTTTTTTTTTTTTTTTTTTTTTTTTTTTTTTTTTTTTTTTTTTTCTTTTTGTTTGGAATGTGTCTAAACATNTTTTTTCCTTTCAGTTGGGAAAATTTGTTCATGCCTCATTATTTCAGTGATTCTCAATATTGTAAAAAAAAACTCCAGTTGCTTTAACTTCTTGTCTGGTGGCGCTGGAAATTTCAGACTGAGGAAAACCCTAACAGAGCTCTTAGAAATTTTGTGACAAAAAAGAAGAAGGAACATGTTCTGAAAAAATGGAAAGCTGAAATCTCAGTGGTTTACAGTCATATCCTAAATCTTGTCAGTGACAAATTTCACTAACTTTTTCCTCCTTGTAGCTCAGAGCCAAGCCATATATGAGAAAAAGAACTTCAAACTACCTGGCTCATGTATCATCAGCAGGATTGTTACCTGGGATTCAACTGCAATGCCAAATTCTAGCATCAGACCTGAGAAAATGAGCATTGATAGAGAACCGAGGATAGAACTTCATATTCCTGGTGAAGAAAGTGAAAAGTTGCTTTTTCAGCTTTGATGCAGGGATCTGTGAGGTCACTGTCTATCCAGGAGGCTGACCTTGGAACACCTTAATATTTCAGATAAGGTGAAACATAAACCAAGCATCTCCTTTTCTTTTCTCTGTGGCAAATAATGCAAGAACACTGTCATCTAATTGGGCTCTGTTGCCAGGAATAGCAGCAAGGGCACTGGGTGATCCTTTCATTAGTTCATATGTCTCAGCTTTTCAGGATACAAACAGTGAAAAAACAGAACATATGTTCTACTTCCTATTTCTCCTGCATTATTCTCTCAGAATAATCCTGTCTGTCTGCTAACTGACAGAATTAATAGTTGTACAGTAGTTATTGCTATTGAAATAGTAGAGTAGATATTTGGTAAAGTCTCATCGTACTTTATTTGAACAAGAAATTGCTGAGTAGAGAACAAACATGACAACACAAATTTGAAGACAAGCACAGTCAACAAGATGGCTACAGGAATTGGGAAAGAATTAACAGGATTTTAGTGGATTTCTATAGATTTTACCTCTATGCAGTATTTGTCCCAGCCAGTAAAATGGTATGATCTTCAATTGCAGATTCTTTTATTTTATATATATATATGAAAATAATTGAGATGTAGCTAAAGACCCTGGCAGCTTTGCCCAATACAGATGGTTTAAGAATGCAAAAGGGAACAAGGTCATACCACCTTCGGGAGTGCTGCCAAACCTAAAAATTCAAAACACATGAATTTGTCATTAAAAATTCTGTTGCTCGGAAAAAGACCCAGTTTGGGTTATTAAGTCTTTAAGAGACAAGACACTGGTGTCCTGATGACACAAAGATAAGTTTAGGTCTTGACCTGAGGAGCCTCAGAAGAGCTACTGAGAGGGGAGCAGCTGAAAGCAGAAAGTTGGTCAGCACTGATCCTCCTTTGAGAGAGCTGTGTGAAGCTTAGGACTAAAGTCAGTGGTGAGACCCTGCATGTGGAACTCAAGTAGATGCAAGCACACAAAGTCTGGGTTGTATTGGCTGAGACCGTGGAAGGACAGGCTGTAGTATTTGTCAGCCCAGCACTGAGATCACACACAACTATTTAATAAACAGAAGAAACCATTAAAAATTTTATCTTCCCATGAGAATTGTCCTGAATCTTGTATCCACCATACTGCACATTCTGTTTTGCATCCTGTATCCCAGGTTTAACAGGGAAAACACCCTTCTGGGAGATACTACTTAACTAGTCAACATAGGCACTATAATAATGAGATTAATTAAAACACCTTATGGTACACAGGTTTCTCAAAAAAAGCCATGGCTGAAACACAAAGGCTGCTGGTAAAACACAACCTGACTCTTTGAGAGATGGATCTGAAGGAGAATGATGTGCAGAGATAAAAAAAGCTCTGGTAAACTGATCTTTACACTGAGAAAGCATAAGACTGCCAAAACTGTTTAGGCGTTTTCATGCTGCTATCACAGCTCATACTGATAATCAGCTAGATGCACTCCTTGGACTTGGTGGTCTGTCATTCTAACCTAGGACATTCTTGTTTTGTGTATCTTGATTTCACATTTAAGCACATTTTTACTTGTTTTTTAACATATTTGGCTGAGATGATTACTTATGTGTCTCATCTTTGCTGACACAAACCTTCTTTTCTTTTTGCTTCCAGATGGAAAGACTGGTACCACTAGGGCAGGCTGCCCAGCCTGGTCAGGAAGCCTAACAGGCAAGACAGAACTCACAAAAAACAACAGCCCTCCCCAGTCCAGTGGGGAAAAAAAATGAAAAAAGACTGCTGACAAGCTCTCTAGATCTAAATTCACTCCAATTACATGAAAATCTGCTAAGGACTTGATGGCATATGGACTGGGTAATGGCTTACAAAACCATCTTCTGCAGAATGTTGGGTAAAAGAGTAAGAGCATGATTCATCCTGGTTTCTACTTAAAGTCACATGCAAAAGACACAAATAGAACTCAGGATGGAAAACAGCTATTGCATACACAGCTGTTTTTCTCAGTAGCAACACAGTAGGAAATGAAAAGACACCATCCAACCCTGAAGTTTGAAAACCCATGAACATTCTCGAGAATTTAACCCCAGCCTTGCAAGCCAGGTAGAGACGTGAAAGGAAATACACTAAAGAAAACAAAATGCAAGAACATTGTGTGTTGTCTTACAAGGTAACAAGGTGCTAGAGTAGGAAATCTTCCCTCTGGGACATTGAAAAGGCTGCTGATAAACCTTGCTCCCTGTGTCCATCATTGGGACACCGAGTATTTCAGACGTCCTGTCATGCCTGGGAGATGAAAGTGCAGGTTTTCCAAACAGGATCCCATGGAATGGATGACAAATCAGATCTCCCTCACTGGAAGATGCCTGCAGGGATTGCAAAACTCAAAACTGCCTATTTTTCTTCTGGGAAAGCAGCTTTCTTTGCCTTTTGTATTTGCTAAGCGTGGAGGTGTTCCTTGGACAATGAGAGCAAGGCAGCCTTTCCGCACTTTGAGGGACTGCTCACTGTTAGGCATGGTGCTGATTCAGCTCTTGTTAAAAAGCCACACCTTCTCCAAGGAGTCTGGTGGGAAAGTGGAGGGAAATTTGCTTCTTACAGCTATGACCCAAAAAGCATGTTACTAAGGAGTCTGCTTGGACAAAATGACAAACATTTCTTGAAGACCACTCTCTCTCCAGGACATCAGTTGTAATCAGAGAGAAGCAGGAGACTAAAGCTCCTGAGAGGCAGTAAATGGCTTTCTTGGCATTGTTAAGCTCACAGAACTGTATGGAAACACATTAATCTTAAATGTCCACACTCACTACAGATAAACGAGCAGAAGCAGTTGCTATGCTACAAGTGTGCATTTCACGTGTACACTTGTGCTGGGGGTGAGATGCATTGATTGTTTTTTAAAATTTAGGAAATCAGGGTTTTTTTATATAATATAATTGTGTAAAAAGTCATTATGCATGAAGTTGCAACGTACATACTTCCATGATTTAAGGTAAATAGTTTTTATGATGGCCAGCATTTACAGTGCTAAGCATCATGTAAAATCAGTCCATTAATTATCCTTCACCTATTGAATACATTTTGCTTTTCAGTTTGGCAAATACAAAGAAAGCATAGTATTTGGGGAACAGTGTAATAGGTAAGTAAATGTATGAGCCACTAAAAAAATGCACTCACTATGGCAATGTTCTTTCATGTGAATGTGCTGAACAAGAAATAATTATCTATGTACAGTACAAAAAAATCTTTGTTGATCTACACACTGCAAAATGATAAAATTGTGATAAAAGCAGAGAAAAAGGGTTAGAAGTCTCTAACCATGCACAAGATTTTAGAAGCATATTGCCATGTAGCACAGTCAGCAGATGAATCTTCACCTTACCTGTCAGAGCGCTTTACCCCACTTGGGTAGTAGGAACGAATGAGCTCTTTGATGTCTAAGCTAAAAAAAAAGGAAAGGTTTTGGCAAGCTTAAGCCTTTCTTGTTGTTGTTGTTGTTGTGAACTATCATGGGGCTCTGAGACAAGCATTATTCAGGATGATTCTACCAACATTTTCTGCAGAAATAATTCATCATATGGACTGTGTGACTGTTATCTGCTGTAACCACTGCTTACAGGAAAACACTACCAGTAAACCATTACTCAGACTGGGCGAGCAACTGTCTGCAGCTTGTGCCATTGGGTCTGACCTTCAGCCCACCAACCCGTATCACCACAGAAGTGGAAAGCTTTAATAAATCATATCTGAGATGCATGTTAACCAAGTACAAAAATACCTACTGTATCTAACTCAAATATTCATAGATTCCTAGAGATTAAGACCATAAAGGGCAATATCCGAACTTGCCTGACCTCCTGCATATCACAGGCTATTCAATTTCACCCAGTCATCCCTGTGTTAAGCTAAATTACTCATGTTTGATTGAAGCATATATTTCAGGAAGGCATCAGTCTTGATCTGAATATACTGGTAGAAATGAAAAGCATATCTTCTTTTCTAATTTTTTCCACTGGTTAATTCCCCATACTTTCAGTTTTCCCTAATCTCTCATTTAAATTTTTCTGTTTTCTGTTTGCAGCCACTGGTTCTTGTAACACTTTTTTTGGCTAAGCTACGTGCCCTTTCAGACCCAGATTTCCCTCCACAAGGACATGGTATTTAATAAATTCACATTCCTTTCTGCTTCGTAACAAGCTAAACTGATCCAGCTCTTCCCTCGCAGGATTTTCTCCAGCCCTCAAATAGCATTTGCGGCTCATTTATATGCTCTCCAAAATAGTTGTGACCATGATTCGATCATCCATCTCATCAAGGCCACATCTGGGAGTTAATCTTCCCCCTGCTTTCCCATTCATACAACAAAGATCTCATTACTTCTCTGCTCCCCTGCAGCAGCACACCGGACATTTCCATTTGACGGTGTTCCGATCCCCTGCCAGGGGTGGCCGCTGTCCATGGTACTGGTCTCCCTTACACCCAGAGAGTGAGATGTTGCCTCTTAGAACCACAGAACCATTTAGGTTGGAAAAAATACATTTAAGATCATCGAGTCAAACCAGAAACCTAACACTGCTATGTCCATCACTAGATGACAATTTATGCAGGACTTTCACCCAGATTGATCCAATACAGTAGTACTATCATCTGTGGAAAAGAAAGAAAATGGCAAACACTCCATAGAGTTATTTATGCAAGAGCAAAGGCTTTTGGTAAAGACTGTAAGTCAAACTCATTCTTCTGCAGAGGTGTTTTAATGCCCCTGGATATAAAAGTCTAAGCAAAAGCTGTTTACAGCAAGAGGACTCTGCTTATTTCCTTGGAAGGGAATGAGATGAAATCTATGTGTTAAGAAACAGCAGCTTCAGGGAATGCCTCTGAGGACTTATTCTTGTGTAATGAAGACTTTTTCTTGAGCTGGGAATATTCCCACCTGATCCAATAGAATCTGATCTCTCTGTGTGGCTACCATGTCATCATTTTTACCCCTCCACTCAACGTTACATCTGTTATGAGTTGTTTGTCTGGGTTTTTAAAAATTATTTACTGTCACATGATGGATAAAAATGTTGAGAAGGACTGGGTTTGATATTGATGCTTCTTGTACCCTGTTTAGAAACAATCACACTCAATGTTGTTTTCTTGCTGACAGCTAGCATTTGAAATTGTCAGATGACCAGCTTTGATCTATTCAATATTAACTTTATGATACCGCATAGCGCTTTTCATTAAAACAATTTCATGTGATACTGAATCAAATGCCATACAAAAGTCGATTATGTCTGAGTAGTTTCTCTCATCGACTAAACTTATAATTCCATCAAAGGATGAAATTAGGTTTTCTTGACAAGATCTATTTTTCATGGAAAAAAATATTGGGTAGTATTAATTCTATTACCACACTTTATCTCGCATCAACTGATTTCTGTACCAATTTCTTTTGCTGTTTTGTGTTTTGGTTTTGTTGTTGTTGTTGTTGTTGTTTTGTTTGGGGTTGTTTTTTGTTGTTTTTCGGGTTTTTTTGTTTGGTTGGTTGGGTTTTTTTTTGGTTGTGGTTTTTTGGGGTTTTGTTTGTTTGTTTGTTTGTTTGTTTGTTTGTTTTGTGGAGGGGGGTTGTTGTTTTGGGTTTTTTTTTTTACCAAGGAGTTTTATCAGGCTACTTGTGCTATGCTTATCTTAGCTATCACACATGCCCTTTCTGATTGCTGGGATGGTGTTAACAAATGCCTATACTTTGTGAATTGCTGTAGCATTCTTATATTCAGAAAAAAAGTAATGTCATCGAGTCAGAGAGCTCCTTGGTCAGCTCCTCTGTGATTCTTTGGTAGAAGTTATCACCATTGCTGCTTACTAAGTTAATCTTCTACACAATTTTCACCCCTCCTTAGATGTCTAAACATGTAGATGTGAATAGCAGGACACCATGGTGACAGCCTGGCTAACTCTCAGCAGTGCCCTTTATTGCAAGTGGGCCCCACAAAATCACTTTGGCTACACCATAAAGAGCAGTGAGAAAAGTGTCTATTTTTCCATGGCTCGCATAGTGGTATGCTGAGAAAAACTTGGAGCAGAAACCTGTGAAAATCCTCACACAAACTGAGACATATTATGCTGGTAGCCAGGGTGGTATAATGAGACCTGTACTTGGAGAGAACCCAAGGAGACCATGGACTGTTGCTCCTTTCCATGTAAAGATTTTGTCTAATTTTGACAGCAAGGAAACAGGGCTGGAAACATCACCTGGGGTAATGTGGGGTGATATGTTGATCAAAATTCCCCCCTTTATCATTAATTTTCTGAGAAATTACACAAGCTCCCTGGTGTGGTTTAAGCTCAGCTGGAAATTAAGCCTGAAGCAGCTGTTTCCCTCTCCCCACTCCCGCAGCTGAGAGAGACAAAAGGCAGAGATCCCGGCTTGAGATGAGAAGAGTTTACTGGAAATAAGAAAACAAACAGCAACAGCAACAATATTAATGACACAAGCATATAAAATGAGGATGATTTACATATGAGAAATGCTCACTGGCGCTGTGTGGCCCCTGAGACAGAGAACAAAACACCTGCTGGACTCTCCATTCCACAAATTTTCTTCCCCAAGCCCCAGACAATGGAAAACAGCGGCCAACAGACAGTTTGCAGCCATTTTTTTCCCTCAGTCCCAAGACGACGAAAAAATCACAAACCCTCGCTTCACAAACCCTCTGGGTGGCAGCAGTGGGATCCCACCACTGCTCCATTTGCCCCTTGCTCCCCCAAAAAAGGAACAAAATGGTCGTGGAAGCTCCTGCATGGCACCTTTTTCTTCCACCCAAAGTCATACCCTCTTCCTCTTGGAAGTGGGAATCCCTTACTTCCACCCTGCAGTGATGATGAGGGTGATACAGAATAACCTAGACATGTTCACACAGTCCAAGCTTTCCCTCCTCATGATTACTGTGAAAAATTAACTGTGTCCTTGGCCAAAAGTAGGACACCCTCCTGGCACTGCAAGATGAAAATAGATTGATGGAAGAAATTTCCTGACCTGTAGGTTTTTTAATGAACAATTAATAAATGGAAACAAGCTAATTCCCAGCAGGCTTTCCCAGAAGGAGAGATTGGACTTGCCTTCTTGAAAATACCAGTCCCAGCCACGATACCTCCTATGGAATTCAGTGCAGAGGCATACAATACCAACTTTCTTCCCCCGGATATTTTTCAAAGTAGCTCCAGTTGGTGTACTGAAATAACTTCAGGCACAAGCTGGTGTGAAAATTTCAGTCTATCACCCAAAGGAGCAGGGTTCTGCACCCCCAGCTTCTCCCCTTGCAATTCAGCAACCACAAGCAGCCTGTGAGTTGCCTGGAGAACACCTTGGCAATACAGAGGCCATGCTCACAGGTTCTGGGCTACCTCTCTCTACATTCTCTGGTCATCTTTGGGCTCATAGTTCCTGTGATACATGAATTCATCAAGACATCAAGTTCTTGAATGTCTGAAGAAACTAAATTGTGGCCTCAATTATCTCTGTCCCTGAACTTGTCCAGGAATATTGATGTCCAACTGAAATTTAAGTCACAGAACATGAACACAGAAACCCATAGAAATAGCATGTATAAAATTTTCTAAATCAAATAACAAATATCCTGCCTACACAAGTAACTCACCCCCACCACTCCATAAAGTCATTGAAGCCCTTATTAAGATGAAGAATAACTAGGTATTTGATTTTACAGATATGGAAGTAAACAGTAGAAAGTATTTGTGATGTGTATGATGTCACATAAGGAATTTTCTTCAGAGTTCAGATTTTTATTTCCTCAGCTATGGATCACAGGACTGACAAGCTCTTTTCTTTGCAGTTCTGCAGATCCTCTGTAGACTATGAAAGCTTTGACCAAGGATCCATATTCACATCAGTATAGTGCTTAGATCTAATGGTTGGATTTAAGCCTTTATGAACAGAGGAACTGCCTGAATTCTACACAGAATTTCAATTATCAAATATGTATTTGTCTGAGAACTTCGAGCAAAAATATCTTGTACCATTCAATGAGACAACTTTAACAAAAGTCCCTTAACAAAACAAACTAAATCTGAAAAAAGAGGTTACAAGTGAAAAAAAGCTGAAATATTTCTGTTCACAAAAACTGCAGTGGACCGAGTTTCTTCTTCTGAAGCATGACAGCAGAACTGAATGCCTCACTGATAAGGAGGAGCTTTATTTTTTTCTTCCCCTATTTTCTCAGGCTGTCAGAAAAGTGCAGGCTTGGTATAGAAGCAAGTCAGGTTTTGTCTACCATCCAACAACTGGGTAATGTTGAGCACTAAACAAACCTGAGAATATTTACTTGCTAGAGGCTTGGGTTCAGCCCTTTCTAAGAGCAGCACTATCGTGTTCTTCAGTTTAGGTTCCTTTTCTGGTGTCATGATCCAAGTGCAAGACATCCCTGTATTATAAAAGCCTGCTGTTTTGTTTTCTTTTAAAATGAGCTAAAGATGACATTATGTCACTTTCTGCTATAAAATGCTCTGTGGGCAGCTAGAGAGAAAAGGTTTATTGCAGTTTTAGTGAAATACATTAAATAAATTTAATATCCAGCCAGCTGATTGAGGCAGAGACTCCCTGTAGATATTTTGGTTGTGCATTAAGAAAGTTGTCACAAGTAATTTGGACTGGAGCGAGGAGTTATAGACTGCCAAATGTTGATTAATTAAGCCCATGTTTGGATTAGTTCTGCTAGATTGTTTCATTAGGGAAGATGACTGAAAATATGGAATAAAGTAACCAGGGGGAATCCAGGAAGAATTTACACGTATTTGAGACCTCCAGCAAAAAGTAGGAGGTGGGACTGAACTCTATCTGCCCTATGAAATTGCATGGTACTCCTTGCTTCTTTGTGACTGGGGAAGAAATAGGCACCAAGAGAATTAACTGGTTTTTGCAGTGGCAGTGAATGATTTCATTAGAATTATTTTCAACAGCCAAGGAATGGAGTCCCTTCCTTCTCACATGATTTTTCATCTTTAAGACAAACTTCCAACTTATGTCACATGGCTTATGTCAGCCTAAAGGTGAGATTATATGATCATAAAAGTAATGGCAGCACAATTATTACTTATTTTAATTCCAGATTTGCTGCCATATGGGTTTTTAACCTCCACAGTGTTGTGGAAGAAAACATCTTGATGAGGGGAGCTTCTGCACTGGGAAGTTCTTTACTTATTTTCTTAGGCTTGTGAATGCACTGCCATGAGGCTTCACCTCACTTAGCTGCATTCCTAAAATGATGAGAGAGTGGATTGGAACAAAAAATGCACTATGCCAGATTAAACAAAAAGAGAAAAATTCTTTGAGTTCCAGATAAACCAAACTGTTACCTAAACATAAATAAACATAATATTAACATAAATAAAGTCTCATTTCTGAGCAACCTATAGAGAGAAAAGCATCTTCTTTATCAAAGCTCATTTAGCTTCAAGCCTAGGGAGAAAGAGGTGGGGATCTGGATTGTCCCAGGCAGAAACCTGGCCTGACTCAGCAACCCTGACATGGGCAGAGAGAGCACCTGTAGGAAGACGGACACCAAATTCAAACTTCAAGGAAGAAGAAAAGCAAGAGAGGCAGTAGTTGAATGTATTTGTGTCTCAGCTGGATAAGGTGGCACTGTAGGTGCCCCAGTACACTGTGCACAGAGCTGGAAGATCTTGAAATAGAGAATCACATTACTGTGCCATTGGAACTGTAATGAGAAGCTGGCGTTTGTGCCACAGGTGATGTTACAGTACAGAAAGTGAACAGTCCTGGTTTCACCTGGGATAGAGTTGATTTTTTTCTTAATAAATGGGTCCACACTGTGTTTTGGATTTAGTATGAGAACAATATTGATAACACACTGATGTTTTCATTTTTGCTCAAGTGCTTACTCTAAATCAAAGATTTTTCAGTTTCCTATGGTCTGCCAGCAAGCACACCCACAAGAAACCAGCAGGAAGCACGGCCAGGACAGCTAACCTGAACTGGTGAAAGGGATATTCCATACCACAGCACATCATGACCAGCATATAAACTGGGGGCAGATGGCCAAGAGGGGCAGATTTCTGCTTGGGGGCAGGCTCAGCATTGCTCAGTGCGTGGTGAACAATTGTATCGTGCATCACTTTTTTCCCTGTGTTTATCCCCCTCCCTCTTTCCTCTTTGTTACTATGATTTTTTTGTTGATGCTGTTATTATTCAATTTTACCTCATTTAAATTATTAAACTGCTCTTATCTCAACCCAGAATTTTTCTGGTTCTCCTCCCCATCCCACCAGTGGAGGGGAAAGGTGAGCGAGGGAAGGTGGCTGCGTGGTACTTCCTTGCCAGCTGGGATTAAACCATGACATGAACTCATCACGCTTGTCATGATTCATAACATAAATCATCCTTCCTTCTTCTAAATACATTTCACAGCTGTTGTGGTCCTGCTCAGCCTTGAGAAACACAGCCACAGCTCAGGAGGGTGCTGGGTTAACTCTGACAGCACCACTAGGCAACCTAAAGAAGGCAGGCCACCCAAATTCTGGCTGGCCCCAAAGCATTGTCCAAAGGCCTTGATGGGTGAGATGCTTCAGAGGCTCCCAGAAGTCTTAACCTTGTGAAAAATTAAGACAAAATAAATAACTGGACTATTTGGCTATTTTTGCATCAAAATTAAAAAGAAGCCAGGCTTGTAAGCTATTCACTTCCTGAAAAACACAACTCCTTTCAGGTAATCGGTTCAGACAGCCAAAGTTCTTAGTCATTTTGGAGAATACAGGCCCCATTATTTTTTCTTCCAAGCTTTTCATCTGCTGTAGTTTAGGAAATCTGGTCATTGAAACATTAAAAGATATTTTTGACCACAGCTTTAGCTAGTGCCAGCTCTATTTATATTTGCCCTATTAAGTCCATTGCATCGATCCATCCATCTTCCACAGAGAAGAATCACATGGAGCTCAGGAATGTGCACGGGGGTTGGAAAAAGAAAATAAAACCACCTGCATCCTCACCTTTGAAAAGAGAACTGTGAGACAAAAACAGCAAAACAAACCAACATATCATTACTCTTTTTCTTGGCTAGAGCAAATTTCTTTCATTTAGCAGATATGGAAAATCTAAGTGAATGGACAGAGAAAGATTTTGATAAGCTCATTTGCTCTGCTTACCTATGTCGCATTGCTCCTAACCCGGCCATAACCCTCCAATGTTATTTTTGTGCAAATTTGTAACAAAGATCCAGATTTATCTCTGATCTTACTTCAGGAGAAATATCTGTATTGATAAAATTACACTTGCAATTATGTCAGTTAATTCAGCTCAGCCTCTAGGTAGAAAATATGCAAATGTTTCAGAAGTAAGAAGAAGAGTTGCAGGTCTCTATATTAATTGCTTATACCCTGGTCACTTCTGTCCCCACCATTTCCCACTTCTCTGAGTTTCCCTGATCCTGCCTCCCTTTCTTCCAGCCCTTGGCCCTAGGAGCCCCAATCTCCTGCACTCCCTTCAGCCTGGGCTCTTCTCAGTTACATTGTGATGAGTCAGCAAAAGTGGTTCAGGACTGTAACACGAGGTTGTCTGACCGTTCAGGTGACATAATTGCTCAGCATTTCTGGTTTCCACATAGCACCATGGAGGCCTTTCCACAATTTCATTAATGTATTAAAACGTATTAAAAATTACATCTCACTTTATTTATACCTCATCTATTCCTATAAATTACTTTTTTTTTTACCTATGTGGATTAACACCTGGTATTATAAATCCTTTGTCTCTCTTTTTCCTCTCTTCTTAAAGACCTTAGACTTCACTGTATTCATCCATCTTCTAAATAATTATAATAAAAAAGCTAGTCAAAATTGCCAAATTTTTGTATTTGTAGAATGATAATACTTTTTTTTTTTTTTTTTTGCTTAATAGGTGCTGTCAGATTAAATCATCTGCATAGTTACATACTCATAAACTGACAGTTTTCTATAAATACTGAAATTCTCAAATTATTACTCATGTCATTTATCCAAATTTGAAAATATGTGAAACAATGAAAAAGAGCAAGAGCTTAACCCTTGATCCTACCCATCTCAAAATACGCACCAAACACTCTTCTTAGAATGCTCCCAACCACTCTGGAGCGTGACTTGATGTCACAAACCTGCTACATTTGTGAACAACAACAAAAATGTAGAGGGAAGCAAGTTGTTTTAAGGCAAAAAAAATAACCTGACAGCAGGCAAGTGGATGCAAACCATCAGCTATATGTCAGAAAAAATTCATTATTCTGAATAATTTTTAAAGATCTGTCCAAAGAATTAATGCATCTTCTGTTAACTTGTGTGTAAATTTGGCCTTTTTAACCTCCTCACAGGTCATATTGGAGCTACAGCAGATAAACTCTAGGAGAAGAAGCAGAAAGTGTGAAGGGCACAGCAAGGATGAGCTGCCAGTGACTTTGAAAGAGACAGCTGCACTTTCCAAGACATCTGCCCTCCCCCGTCACAGAGGTTGGCATACCCACACCCTGAGCAGATTCTTTTGGGTGTGGAAAATTGCCATACACTTTTAAAATTATGGGTCACTTGTCCTCAGGGATGGATTCACTGAAGTGTTTAAATACGGTCAGTACAACTACTTTTTCATCTGAGATTAGCCAAAGATCTTCTATTCTATTACCTTCGTATTATCCATTCAACCTGAGGAATTCTAAAATCTTAAATAATCCACAAACAAGCACAGTCAGTTTTGAGGAGGAGGACAGTTATCAGGAAAACTTGATTCTAGACTGTTCCTAGTCAAGACAATAGTACAGACCTCCACTCTCAGTGGTAAAACCAAAAACAATCACATGAAAAAAAAAAAAAAAACACCTCAGTAGATGACGTCTTTTTCTAATGTATGGGTGATAAAGTGGTGGGAATAGCTGCCTGAAATACTGGGAAATTCTGGAGCAGCATGTTAGAATTTGTTCTTTCTTTTCAGGCAATATCAAAAATTAGTGTGAAATCACAACATTACACTGGACCTCAGGCCCAATAAGCGTTATTGCCTCAGTCTGAGATGGAAGTCTGACATCAAGAATATCAAGGTCTTAGCGAACACAGGGCTTGGCTTACCTATGTGGGGCTGAAAAAAGATGGTCATTAATTTCCTCCTAGCTGCACATCCAGGAATCTCCATCCTGACCGCTTTGAGCATACAAAAATTTTTCAGTTCCCCTTTTCCAGATATTTACAAGGACTAAAAAGAAATGTGGATACTAAAAGAGAGTGAGCCTTATAGGTCTGCAGCATCTTTATCTCTTCTTTTGGCCATGCTTGTGTTTTATTAACTGCAGTGATAAAAGCTGTTTAGAAGGATAGAGAATGGTCATAAACATCCCTCTCTCTCCCACTCCCAGCGTTACCTTGGGGATCTACTCCAGTGATGCTTCAGCACATCGTGTTGCTGTGTAACAGTGTGTAGTGGTGACAGAAGTCTAAAAGAAAGCACCAAAGGAGATGGGAATTGCTTCAAGTGCTTGCAATGTATAGGGAGGAACACAGGGAAAACGAAGCTGGACATCTGTACATGTGTCCAGTTCATGTGCCCAGTGCTATTCAGGAGAACTCATCTACAGGGCTTGCAGTACAAGCCACCTGTTAAAAAGTCTGGCTTGGAATGGGCTCTTAGGGACAGTGATGGAACACCCACTACTGGGATATTTAAAGCCAGAATAAACCAAACACTGAAAACAGTACTGTGGGGTCCCTCTCCTGCTCCAGCTCAGGGCAAAGCAGAATCGATGAAATCTCAGGGGCTTTTTTTTATTCTCTCTTTGGATTTCAAACAAGAAGAATGAGACACAAACATACATTCCTTCACATTCCTTCCCTATTCAATAGCTGTATATCCATGAACTGCATGTTGCAGCTGTATTTCTATGGAAGAAACCTGCCCCTGAAACAAGTGTTGGCAGCAGTCAAAGCACAATGCAATCATTCCCAAGTCCAAACAGGGCATGCAACCACCACAAAGCAAACTACTGAGGGTGAAACATGAAGTGATGAAATGATTAGTGCTTCTAGTCAAAATAAACATTTTATTCCTGTTATTTCACCATGTTGCATTTCTGGGGGTAGCAAGAAGACAATCAGCAATTTTCTGCCAATCATATTGTCATCTTTCACAAACAGGTATAGTTAAGGTGTGCTCTATATGAAAAAATAATTCAGGAGCAGGGAGGGACATGGGAGATTTTGTTCCACTCAGGTTAATACTTACTACATAGCTTAAGGCTTCACAGTTGGGATATTCACTCACTCAATATCATGAACTCACACTACTCCAGAATGGAGTGATGGAAATAGCATGCATAAAACTGCAAATGTCATTTAGGAATGAATTTGATTTCTGATACTGTTGTGCAAATTCTTGGGATTTCCTGTTTTCTGTAAATCCCAAAACATAAGGCAATTTGCATTGCTAAGTCTGAAACATTTGCTCCATTTTCATTGAACTGAAAAGCTGATCTAAGAAACTAATTAAAGGCAGAACTAAGTCAATATTTTTATTTCCTTTGGAGATTTTTTTAATATTTAAGGTAAAATATAAATTTAACAGTCATTCTAAATGCAAATTTCAGAGAGTCTACATTTTAAAATATGACAAAAAAGGTGTTAACTGTTTCTATTTACACAACAAAAATTAAACAAAGTAAATTGGCAAAACGTTGTTTTAAAATAAATATATTTGGGTAAAAAAATTTGCAGCAAGAATATTACCTAGTATAAATTTGATTCTCTAGGATCTGTCAAGTCTTGAAATAACAGAACTCGTTTTCATTCAGACTGCCTCTTTCTTTTCTCAAAAGCTGAAAATTCTACTGCCAAGGATAGACAAAATGTCAGACTGGCACTGTCTGTCTCTGAAAACTGGAAGACAAGGTACTTCAAACTTACAAGGACAAACCCTTACTCTATGGTCTCAGTATTTAGGAAAATATTAACACACTGGGTCTGGTGAAGTTGGAGCAGTAGGGAACAAGAAAATTACATGTTACAGATGTTTTACCCCCAGAAATTTAATTATTATTATCACTGTTACAAAACATACCTTGTGTCAAGGATACTGGTACATGTAGTTTGGGCTGCTTTTGGTGTAATTTCCCAGGCTCAGAAACTAGTAAGTACATGGTATTCCTGCCCAAACCTTTCCCTCACTTGTTTAAAGTGATCACTTGAATTATCAAGCCCCTTTTAAGGGGCTGAATTCACCATGGCAGAAGGCAAAGCACTCTCCTGTGCACTGTGCTGCACTCCTCTGCTTTTGGCCTGTGCAGGAAGAGTGACAGCAGTCAAAGATGTCCCCAGACATGGGCTGCTGCCTTGCTGCCCAAACGCACCCAGCTGCACCCGGGAAAAGCTGGGTCTCCCTTTGTTTATTCATGACAGATGTTTTGGCTGCCTGCTGCAGGCTCACATCTGCAAACCCCAGAGAAGCCATAGGCCCTGGTCTGGAGGATAACCAAGGTAAAAACTCTGACCAGACGGGGTTACAGAGGAGCATTTGCTGCTGCTGTTCTCCTGCCTCAGCAAAACCCATAGTGAGCTGTGGCCAGGACTCGGGCTTCTTATTTGCAAAGTATTAACTATTCTTTGCAGCTCTGTCTGCAGCCATCTTCATTTTGGTATAATTACCTCAATAGCCCCCTGAATTCCTTTGTGCTTTCAATAGAAGTTATTGTTTTCTTCCTATAATAGTTTTGTTGTTTGGTTCTGCCTCAGAGATGACAATATGTCGCTGGTGGCTGAGTGATTCCATTATAGACAATCTGCAAAGAGCTTAGGGTCCCTTTAGAATGAAAGATGCCGTCTAAATATAGGTTATATATTTTAGTAATATGCATTAAAGTGTAAATTTGCTTTGCAAGGAACACTTAAGGTTTCCAGCAAACTACATGGAGTTAATAAATAGACAGTCAGCAGTGGCAATCTCATACCATGCTTATATTCAAAGCCTCCAACTTCTCCCAGGAAACTGCACTTTATCAGGCAAAAAGCCTTGCTTGCTGCAGTGCCTCACTGTTATTGTAATGCTATTGACATCCTGCCTCTCTTGTTGCACTCAAACCTTATTATCAGCAGTGTAGTTTTAACATTCCCCAAACCGCAGCAGAGAAAATTAGTCCTTGTTTGGGAATCGATCATTCCTTCAGAGCTGGACACCACCACTGTAATCACGCTGCTGTGGGGGAAAGAGGTCACTGTCTATATATATATATTTAACTAACAAATACATATAGCTATATAACAGTAATAATACTTAATATAATAATGTCTTTAACTATAATTATATTTAACTGCTTGCAGTAATCCAAACAAGCTTTTGCTTCTTTGCTTCATATGCTCTTTCCCAGTATTTGAAAGCAAGAGACCTCCTGACCTGACAACGTGCCTGTGGGGTTTGTGCTAATAATCCCAAGGTGAGGCAGTGGCTCTGAAGGATCCCTTAACTGGTTCATTCTCCTGCTCCCCTCACCTCTCTTTTGTCAGTGTCTTACCCTTGCCCTTCTGTTCAGAGACCTGGGCTCCTTCCAAAGCCTGTTTAGAAGCACGGCCCACATCAGTGGGATAAAAGCTGGCATCTGCCAGTCCCTGGATAGCAAAATTCAAAGCTTAAAGAGAATAAAATTAAAAGCACTTCATCCTCCCAAGCCAGACGTCTGCTCGGTCAACACATGTGGAGGTGGATCCTTGGCTGAATAGGAAACTTAACATCTCAGATTCCAAGCCTTGGAGAGAAGAAACAGCAGCAGTGGTCGCAGTGAGGGAAATCTGTTCTAATCTCATGTTGTGATCCAGACATGGCCACTAATGCCTGCTTTAGTGGCCAGGCAAAGGCACTGGACAGATGGTGAGTTTAAGGCAGAGAGAAGTTTGCTGGAATTTAAATGTGAAGGCCTGGGAATAGCAGTGAGTAAGGACAACGTTTGGGGGTTTAAAATTTATTTATTATTGGTGTGGAGTTTAAGTATAAGGTATCTAGTACTCACCTGAGAATCTCACCTTCCTCAATGTAGGTAGAGTCAGGTTGCACTTCTGGTGATTTTTTTTTAATCTTTCAATGGGAATTTTCAGAGCACAGGAAGAAGACAGCTTGTTATGTTTTCCTTGCATGTATTTTAGCACGTATTTCTCAACACACCAGCAAACACGTTGATCCCTGCTCTAAGTATGCACAGACCTCATAACTGCACATGAGCTTTAGTGTAAGTTTGGACTGAAATGTATCTATCTAAGTTACAGAAGATTTTTTTGTTCCAACTAGCAGTAGACGACTATAACAATGTAGCAAAGCAGCTCCTCTTCCTCAAGCAGGAGAGCTGGACCTGCATTGCCCTGGGTGTCTTTGGTTGCAAAGAACAGAGATCACCAGTCAGGTGAAACTGTTCAGGCAAGCAGAGGAAATGGTCAGCCGTCAGCTAAGGGTGCCCTTAGCCAAAATGTTTGCTTTACACAAAAGCTGCCCAGCAGCAAAGCTTTGCTGGGCTGCTGAGGAGCCGATCAAAGGCCCTTTGAATGTAGTGTCGGTGACTTCTGTGGTTTCAATGCCTTCAGACTAAGTCCATGCTTGATACTGTCTCAGGTACTGGGCTGCTTGACTCAGCTCCTTGCTGCATCAGTACTGCCAAATCCCCTGGTGCCTGATTTATCCCAACTGCATTGCTGGAATTGCCCCGGAAAGATCCATCACTACCCTGAGAACAGAAGCAAGGTACACACAAGGACACCCTTCTCCAGCTGAGAAAGTCTTGAAACTGTGACTGTTTGCCATCTTGTGGTGAATGAATTCTCAGCCCTTATTTAGTTTTCCACCACAATGATCTGCTGGTATTCAAGTATAAAGCAAGTTTTCCTCGTATCATCTTTCTCCTCTGTTTACAAAATCCCCATCTGTTCTCAGGCCTTTGTTCTAGAGTCATTTTTTTCATCAGTGATTTAATAATGTCCTTTAACTCTTCACCAAGTCCAAGCTTAATGAGATGAACCTTCTGTTCATTCACCAGTGTTAACTAACAGGGCTTTCACCCAAGGGCATGGACAGCAGTATGAAGCAAGGTGCTGCTGCTGCTACTGCCTCAGTGTAGCCTTGTTTATACTGCTCCCCAAATAATTTTCTGCCCCAAATCTTATTTTCCTCCCCAAATCTTATTTTCCTCTTACATAACTAGGGGTAATGTGCCAAGGTACTGACAGTATCTACCCTAACTTAGATGACTGAATACGTAAAGGAAAAAAACAAAGTTTCTTCCCTGAGTGAGGGAATTACTGTTGCAAACTGCTAGACTGCTTTCCTTTAACTGCTCCTCTGAATCTTTGCTTTCTGCATTGCTAGGCCATCCTTGTTCTTCTATGCAGTAGCATAACAGAGATGTTTGTGGTCACAAGCTGACACTTTTACTATTGCAGCCTTTTCAGCAAGCTTATGCCAAAGTGTCCAGCAAGACCCAAAGGTACACTAAAATGGCACTGCATGGAGCTGGAGAGAGTATGGACATGTGTATAAGGACGTGTGCACAGCAGTTGTCCTTCATCTCTGAGCTGATAGAGTCATAAAACTGCTGTGATTTTTCTGAAATAACTTAGACACTAACATTTTTACTGCATGGGCAGGAATAAAAATAATTAAAAGCAGATAAAAGCAGCAGCACTACCCAGCTCTCATATATTACAATCAGAGAATAAGGCATTAGTCTTCCTCTGTATTTCGAAGTCTGGGCCACAGTTTAAGGCAGTGATTATGTCCATACTGGTAATAATAAAGCAGTCTCAAGGCCAAATAACCTAGACTGGCTGTGTGCATGTGTCCACACTTCATGGTACTGGACACTGGGTCTCCTAAGGACACAGGGCATCACATGGGATCCATAAGACACAATTACCATGTAATTCCCCTTTTTTTCACCCATTTAAAAGAATCTGAAGTGCAGGCAAGTCTGTGTTGCAACCCATCAGAAGAATCAAATAGAAAGGCTTTTCTTACAGTAGAAAACAAGAATTATGTTTTACATGGCCATGTGAAGCCATAAGGGCTGAAGTCCCTCTGGGATCAGACTGGAGATCTGTGGAGGATCCCAAGCTAATAGAATTGAGGCCAGACTATCAAAATGACACTTGGCAGACTCTGGGTCAGCAAACTCTGCCTGGGTATTATCAGGGACACTGCAAATCTCCTCAAGCCAAACCTTCCAGGGCATGTATTAGCAGTGAAACAAACTGGAAAGTCTACATGTCCAGCCTGCAAGTGATCCTTGTGGGGAAAAAACCCAAAACAAAACAAAACAAGAAAGTCAAAGAATACTATTAAATAATCATATTAAGAACCCCCAGCATGTTTCCCACTCATATACACAGGTGTCCTGAGCACAGTCATGGTCACTGTCTCACCCTACTTGGGCCCTGCTCACTATGCAGTGGCTAATGACAGAAAATAATGTTTTGCTGCAGCTTGGTTTATCCTCATCTGAAAATATTCATCCAGCAGTCTAAGCAAATGGACATTGAGGGACCACAAGGGGTTGGACTCACTCAGAGGAAATACCACGGCATTAAAGACTCCAGACCTTTTCCAACTTAAAAGAAAGTGTATACAGAGAATGAATTCCCACTGTACCCCAGTTCACCTGTCTTTAGGGGTTTGTGCTGCTCTTCTCTGCCTCTTTTCAACTGAGTCTTATAGAATGTGTGTTATGTCTCCCTTTGCCCTTCTCCCTGTCCAAGTTCTTCACTCCTTGGCAAATACAGTCCAAGACCAGTTATTTCAGCTGATCCTTCAGCAGCAGGCTCTTCAACAGGATTTGGGTTGAAGCAGTGAAAAAAAGTTACCCAACATTAATTATTCATCAAATGCAGAAATAAACAACTAGAGTAGAATTCATTCAACACATGTGAAGCAAATATCCACAAGTAGGAGCAGAACAAAGCTGTGTAAAGAAGCGATAAAGCTGGAGGACTGATATGAGGAAAGATAAAAATCTATAATAAGAGAAGGAATCTATAAGAGAAAAGCACTCTTTTAGAGACTACAACACTAAACAATTAATTCTATTTCAAACGGTGGAATATGAAGCAAGATATCACCAGTGGAGGCTGGAAATTTATGCAACCTGGGAAGATCAGTGTTCTATTCAAAGGCTATGAAATGTATAAAGAAAGATATACACCTACTAAACTAAGAAATTTGGCTATACACTAGGAGAATCTGTTACTTTATATTAAAGGATTAAACCCATGCAAAACGTCTAATCATTCATGGGTATCCAGCCAGCCTTAAATCTGAATTTACAGTAATCTTTAGTAAAGTACTTTGAGAAGCATTTAATCCTATCTTTTCAAAAGGTGTTACCTCCTCAAAGGGAAGAGAGGTGAAATCTCTAGCTAACTTCACTGCAATCCGTGGGGCTGCGATGATCTATAACATCTGAAAAACTTAAATAAATTATTCTCCTTAGCCCATTAGTTAGCTTTGCCTAAATAAATTCAATATACGTACTAAAAACAAACGAACAAAAACCCCAACTACAACAAATCAGCTGTCAGCACCCTGATACTGCAACTGACACCAGTGATTTATTTTCTTCACTAAGATCGATTACTGTCCCTGATGTATAGGCATCCAAGGGCACAGCCCATCATTTTTGCATAGTGGAAAGCCATCCACTGCAACAGAGTCCCAGTGTGCTCTCACTGTACTGATATTCCATGCAGGTCTGAATACATTAAAAAAAAAAAAAAAAAGAAAAAAAGATATGAAAAAAGAAGTGACTAGAAAGGACAGGGAGAGCTCCTAGAAAAAGCTGCTCTGTTTTCTAGGTTGCAAGTCTGGGTAAGAGAGGCCTCAAAAGACCAACAGGCAGGGTGTACTGTAAAAAAAAATCATTTTGCTTTCTTCTCTTCAGCTCTCGGGTTAATTAGGCAGCATAATAGGGGCTTTTTTAGTTGTTTGGTTTAATGTTAAGGGGGTTTGGTTTGGTTTTTTTGGGTTTGTTTTGGTTTTGTTTTTTTCTAAGAAACATCATAAATTCTCCACCATTTGAAGCCTAGCTCTTGCTGCTTTGGGAGAAGCAATCGTTCCAACATGGGCAATAATTTTTTCTTCATTTAAACTGGATAATCTATGCTAAACATGCCAGACCAACCTCTTCCTGTCCCTCAAATGCATGAATTTATATGTTCAGCAAGACAGGCCCGAAAAGCACTGTCAGTATCCATCTGGCTACCTGATGTGCATTGAGGAGCAGCCCTAAATCTGCCTAATGAAAGAGAAAAATCTCTGCCTTAGGAACATTGGGATGAAAGGCTGCTTGTTCTGAAAGTGTTAAAGTGCTATTCACACCTTTCTTTGCTCCTTTAACATTAAACAGTTAATCACGGTTCAAGGTTTATGTGATGGGACATAGGTCTGCTTTTACCATAGCAACCACATTATAGATGATATTACTAAGCATAGATGAAAAGCAAGCAAAACAGAAAGATTAAAATACCTGGAATTCAAAAGTGATTTTTTTCTCCAGTTTAGAAAAGCTCCCTTTTCTTTCATTTACATCCAGTAAAGTCCTTCAGAGAGAATAGTGCTTAAAAAATCACTGCATGGCACCAGGAGCTTTTCTTGTTAAAAGTAAAATAACACATTCACATTTATGAGGAAATCTTTTTAGGCTGCTTTGTAAGTAGGAGAAGCTTTCGTAAGGTGCAAAATGCCTGAAAGTCATTTTAAGGCCCAATTAAAAATTTTGGGTTTCTTAAAAGTGTTTTAATGTACCAATGTCTCAGGTGCAAACAGTTTATTAGTTACTGGATTTTTGCCTCAGGATTTAACAAGGTAACTCCCATTTTTGAAACAAACAGGAAAATACATGTAAAGGAATGTGTGATGAGTCCTATTCCCCTGGGAGAGCCAACATTTGCCCTTGGCATGTAAACACACAAACTAGTAATAGATGAGTCCCTCACCCCCCTCACTCTCCCTTGTGTTTTTTCAACTTGAGATGACATTTTCTGAGCATGAGTGCAGCCCTTTTCAGGTCCTTCTTGTCCCAGGTCTCACAGCACACTGATGGTCGAGCTCAGCTGACTCCAGACTTGCCTCCTCTTGCACAAGCCAAGAGAAGTACCTGGAAAGGAGCTCACAGACATAGAAGGTTTGAATACTCAAAGGTGGTTGTCAGTCAGTTAATGTGGGAGGGAGACAACTTTCTGCTCCCAGGGGTATGTTCACAGCTTCCCCATTCAGCAGAAGATCCCTGCACAGGATGAAGTGGAGGCACCTGAATGAAGACTGAGGGCTCTAAGACCCTTAGAGACATTTGGTTCTTTTATTCATAGAAAATTTATAATTCCCCATCATCCTCCTATTAACCTAGCTTCTAAGCAGCCCCAGAAATAAGCATTTCTTTGTGTTCTGTTCTGTGCTGAGACTCCATTTATGACAATCTCTGACCTATTAATATGAATGGGAAAAACATTTTGGATTTAATTAAGTCAGTTCATTCAGCCCTTATGTCTTAAGTTTAGGCTGTAAAACTGCAAGGCTGACATCTACCCTGATGATTCTGTAGTCTGATTTATGCAAGCCATAAAATTTCATCAAGTGGTTCTACTTAAGAGCTTATAACTTTTATTTAATTACACATGTTTTAGAAATCTTTTCGTGTAAAAACATCAAGACATAATGATCACATCATAGAACTGAACAATTTCTTCCAGTAGTTAATTAACCTTTCTGCAAAATGAAAACCCTTTGTAGTTTGAATTTGATTTATTTTATCTTTTAGGTGGTAAATATCCATACAACTCCCTATGTTAGACAAAAATAATTCTCTTCTGCCATTTGCATGTCACTCTCTAAACTTACCTAAACTTCCTTAATGCTGCAAAATGTAGTAAAGCCAAGGCCTCACTTCTGTTTATGATTCCTCTGCCTCTAGATATCTTATATTTGTTTGTAATTCCCCAGCTAATCACCCAGCTAGCTGTCTGCTATAATCCACTATTTAAAGTGAGTTTTATAAAAATTCTGCTTGATTTTTAAATTTATTTATTTATGGGTAAAACTAAATATAGCCATTGTTTATATATTTTTCACTCAAACCACATGCCAAGAGTTCAAGGTATACAAGGCAAAATGCAACTTCTTTCCACTGCATTTTTCTAGAAGAAAATTCCAACAACAGCAGCACCACAGAGCCCTTTCTAAACTACTGGGATATGCTAAAATTTTAAGCATAATTTTTTCAATCCTTCCCTACCCAAAAGAAAACAGATTGGTGAGAGAATAATACAGATTGTTAGCAGAACTCTTCACCAAATACAGTCTGTTCTTAGCTCTTGATGAATTGCAAAACTTGTCAGTCATTAGCATAAACTAAGCCCAAGAGTTTATGGGCCAGCAGATGAGAATATCAATCAACCTAAAAATAAATATATAAATGGCCACTGAAAAGCTAAGAAATACCTGCCTAAAGACCTGTGTCTTGTTTAACTGCAATTGCAGCTTGATAGAGGCAAAGCTTAAAGCAGGAGACCTGCTTGTGATAAAATCAGATAAGGAAAACACAGGTCAGTAGGATTTTTTGTTATTAAATGAAGCTTAGTATACCTACACCACTTCAAAACTGGAGGGAGAAATGATGCTTCCAAAAACCTTAAGATGCAGTTACTTAAATGGCTTAAGCTTTGCCATTGACGTGGAAAATGATGAGGCTGTGGTTCCTGTTCCTGCCCAGCCATGCAGCCAACCATATAACGGGGTTAATGCAGCTGAAAACACATCTTGGTGAAACCATTTTCCTGTGGGATCTGTGAGCTGACTTGGCTTCCCCCTCTGTAGCATAGTTCCAGGGTGTTGGCACAAGGGTTGCCACAGCAGCCTAAGGGGGTTGTAAAGTCATAATCCTCTTGTGAACAGAGGAAAAAGGATACTTTAGCCTTATACAGGTAATAAAAAAAAAAACCTGTCTTCTATACAAGGAACACGAGGAAGAAGGAACACTTCTTGTAAAGGAAGGGGTGTCTTGCATGGACTCGTAAGTTTCCCCTATTCTTTCAGATTGTTTGCATGAAGTAGAAAACAAATATGTGAGGGCAAGTAAACTGAAGATTCATAGAGCAAGAAAATGCCATCCTAACCAGTAGACTAAGAGGTACAGAGAAAGCAAGCAAATTAGCTTTTAAGGCTAATGCTCTTTTCCTTGCTCTGAGTCAAGTCCTTGCTGAATGTAAGATGAGTGACTTTCTGTGATGTATACAAGGCCTTTTTCAATTTCAGAAAGATTAAGTAGGAAGCTCCAATTTTGTACAGAGTAGAGAGAAGGTATATTTTGAAAGACACTGAATATATATGAGCAACTGCTGTAGAAACCCCAGACAAATTGACTGGAGAATCTTTCACCACTTAACTTTCTGTGGCCATCACCCTAAATAGATGCATTGTTTATTTCTGAATCAATTGCATTTCAGCTCCATTTCATTCTAATCAGATATTCAATAACCCCTGGATAGTATTAGCATTTGACAGCTGGGAAACCACGAGTTCTCAATTTTTTTCTTCTTAATTGCTGTTTGGAAACTTGTGTGTATGGATTTCCTTAGTACAGCTTTCTAGATTTTTTTTCTTCTAAAACAGCAGACAATTGCACATCAGTTGCAGCAGAAAGGGTTCATACAGTGCTCATGTTTTTCAATTTTCCCAGAATTTTGAAAATTGCAAAATCTGGTAGTCTGACATCCTTTAATGTTTATTATAATAAGAACAGATCAGGACAAAATACCTAGGTCTTGCAAGTTGTTTTCTATGATGACAGACAGGCATTTAAGAAGGGTAGCTATAAATTTGGGTGCTTCTGCTAGGCATGTGACTTGACAAAAGACAAAGCTGAAACTAGTGTTGTTGAAGGATTGATCCAGTAGAACACACAGTGTCTGGGGAAAGCAAAAAATATTTATACCCAAATTTCAGTTCTTATGATCCACTTTTGATTTTAACACATGGAGAAGTCCTTAAAGAATTGGGGATAACTTCTTGCCCTGGTTCCAGCCAGGATAAGAATTATTTTTGAGGTAGTTAGGAGGAGGCATGACTAGGACCGTTCTATACCACCCCATGAGATTGCCAGGGAAGGGAGTCTCTTCCAGTCAGGGATAGGGTGGCAATGATTTGCTTATTGTGGTTCCCACGTGCTGAGCTTTTCTTCATGTCTGAACTGTTTGCCTTCCTTGTACACCCTTTTCTTAATATTGCCACTGTACTCTTTGTTCCTTATTTCATTGCTGTTTCCAGTAACTTGTTCCTATCTCAGCCTGCAATCTTTACCTTTTGTGCCTCCAGTTCTCCTCTCCAGCCTGCTGCAGGGGGAGGCAGGGAGTGTTTAGTTTTTACTTAGTAAACTGGGGAGCATCATTCTTAAACCATGACATTTCTATTACCTCTGCCCACATCAGTGGTGCTTATTCAAGCAAGTGACCACAATAATGCTTGAAAGCCAGCTCCTCTTATGCTGCCCCAGCAGCAGAGAAGTCTGCAATTGCTGAACAGAAGCTGCATCCATGCAGGGAAATCTTTGCAGAGCATAACAGCAAATTCCCTGCTTTGGAGAGAAAGGGTAAGGCAAAAATGCCAGACAGCTGCCTACACCTCAGATTTTTAAAGCCAGTGGCTATGCATCCCCATAACTAAACAATATTTTCAGATCCTTATTAACCCTTCCAATACAAGGAAAATGTCCTGATTTGCATTAGAGGACTAGGCTGGTTGTCTCAGTGCAACTAATTGGGTTTCAACAATTATACCTCACTGACAAAGGGAGGGGAGAATAAGCCTCAGAAAACTGTTGTTTTTCATGCAAAATTTCAATCACATTCAATGACCTACCCACTGGAGTAGGGCTGGAACTGGGGACCAAACGCAAGTTGGAGCAATAAAGGATTAATGTCGAGAATGAGGTTCAGTTGTGGACCAGAGATGGGGATGTTAGGATGAGCCAAAAGTTACTGTTACAGCCGAGCAGAAGACAGAATCTAAACTGTAACTGCCCCAGAGGGATGGGCAGTTGTGCACTTCATCTGCCCAAGGCCTGCTTCCTCCACCCCAGACAACCACCTCTTTCCCTCTTACAGCCAAGCTTCAGACAGCTGCTTTCATCTCACTTTAGCATAGTGTGAGTCACATATTCTGTACAGCCTCTGAGAGGCACCAGTCTTTCTCCTCAGATGAAGGCTAAATGCCCAAATTGTGTTGACATGGAGGAGAGAAGTCTTGAAAGTGCTGAAAACCTTAGCACAGAAATTAGTCTGAGACCTGGGCTTTCACCATCGTTTGAGAAAGAGCAAGGTTTTCCTCGCCTAGTTAGAGCCTGGAATTCTGAACAGATGAAAAACTGTCACAGATCCCAGTTTGGCAGGGCAAACATTCAGATTCATGATGTTAGATACAGCCAGACACAAAACTCGGGCTGTTAGCATGCAGGGTCAGCATCATTACTTGAGGACAAGGGCATCAGCTGTCACTTCACAGTCAAGGCTGAGCACAGTTTCACACATTAACAGAGGTTCAGCATCTGTGCACTGCACTCTGCCCCAAAGCATGGCATTTACACTTGGAATTTAAAATCAATAGAGTCCAGCTGTCAAATTAATATCTTCCCTCAGCTTGTGTTGGAAAATAAAACTCTTCTAATTTTCTGTGACTGTTCCCTTGATAAGTTTCAAAAGGCTCTTGTAAAAAAATAATACCAAACCCATCTGACCAGAGCGCACCCGAGAAAGACCTATACTGGAAGAGATTGCACAGAAGAAAAACAAGACCAAGGAGTCTGCCATGGGCTCATCTCCCTGCCCTCTGCACCATAGCTATTCCCACAGGGTATCATTTCCCATACCTTGGCCTTCCCCACCAGCTGTGGTTTTCCTGTGGTGGGGTAGGTGAGCCTTGCTGGATGTCAGGGACCCACCAAAGGTGCTCTGTCACTCTCATCCTCAGCTGAACAGGAGAGAGACTATACTATAAAAGTCTTGGGGGTTGAGATAACCCCCAAGGGGGTCAGCGAAACAATTACTGTCATGGGCAAAACCTGCTTGACTTGAGAAAAGCAGTTTAATTCATTACCAATCAAATCAGAGTAGGATAACAAGAAATAAAAATTAAATCTTAAAAAGTCTCACCCATCTCTCTCTTCTTCCCAGGCTTAACTGTACTCATAATTTTCTCTACCACCTCCCCCTCAATGGCTCAGGGAGACAGGGGATGTGTGCCTTCTTCACTGCCTTGGTATCTGCAGAGCTGTTTCTCTCACGTATTCTAACTCCTCTGTCCAGCTGCAGTTGCACAGCTGCAGTTGTATTTAAGAAGAGGTTTCCCCCTTTTTAAAATACATTATCCCAAAGGCACTACCACGATCATTGGAGCACTCATCCTTGGCCAGCAGCAGAGCCAACTGGCACTGGCTCTCTTGGACATGGAGGAAGCTTTTAGCAGCTTCTCACAGAAGTTTCTTCTGTGTCCCCCTGGCTACCAAAACCCTGCCAGTATGTCCCCTCAGCAGCCAGGCAAAGCTGGCTGGGTTGTACAGATTCCCTGTGCAGCAGCCACACAAGAGCTGCATACAAGCCATTTAATGTATCAGACTCATTTCTTACTGGGCAGTGTGTGAGATCGCTTCTCCCCACCTCTTCCATCTCCATTTGGCATCACAGCCTCAGAGCCCGTGGGAAGAGGAACACTCCAGCTACCTCATTTACCTTCCTTAAAGTGCTGCTGCAATGACAGAATGCAATGACAAGCCCCTTCTGCAGTGCTGCAAACATCAACTAATAAAGCCTCTCAACTTCCTTCTGATCAGAAAATGTCTGTCTTCATACAAGATAGCTAGTAAAAGCTGGCTTCTGATGATGCAAGAAGAGTGCCTGGGAAAACAGAAAGACCAAGATGTTTTGCTGTTCTAACCTGTGGGAACTGACAGTGGTCAGAACATGAATTCTTAGGCTCCAGGCAGTGTCTTGAAGCCTGTGGGAAAGCCAAGGACAGAACTCTCTCAGTCTGGCCTGGGAAATCGTGAGGAGGAACCCAAAACAATCCCCATAAACAATCCCTGTAGATAGCCTTGTCCTCACACCTGGTGTTTTTCCAACTTGTTTACTGGTAGAGATGTTTACAAAAAGGTGGTGCCCTAAAGGACCAACCCTATTCATTGTACCGAAACACTGTATAAAAGAATCTGTCTTTCAATGAACTTTGCTATAAGACCTCTGAAGAAATCGGAGTTCTACGTGTCGTTATGTGAGCCGTCCTGAATCATAACGACACTAACCCTTTCCCAGTGACATCAGTATCTTGCTCATGTGCTGAAAGCTTGATATTTATTTCAGGAATTTGCCTGTTCAAGCACTTTTTTTTTTTTTTTTTTTTCCTTTTCTTTTCTCTCTGTGTACTATATAACCACAAAGTGGTCATTGATGGAGATATTTGCATGTTCTTTTATTTAGTCAGCCTAAACAGCAAGAAATATTCTATATTAGAAGAGTAGATGCACATTGTTACCTATTTCCCAGATGCACTTATCTTCATTTATTTAAATTTTAAATTAAGCTATATTTTCTTTGAAAGTAAAAGTCTGGAGTTGGTTCAAAAAATTACTTTGGATATAATAGAAAAACACCATCACACTACGTGTTTGTTTAATTTTCATGCTGTCTAAAGCCCACCTGCCCACAGAAACTATATAGGAATCTCCTGGCTGCTTGTTTAATTTTGTGGCAGATTTCACTAAATGGAGAACTTCCTCCAGGGCACACATTTAGAAATCGACTAAACTCTTCCAATTTGAGTTCTCATTTTTCATTTGGGTGAATAATAGTCTAAGTATGAACTTGCAGCTTGCAAACAAGAATGCAGCTGTCTGCAAAATGTCACGTGGAAAGAGAATTTTTTTTCTCGTTCTGGACAGGAGACAATGGGGTCTAGCATCAGCTGTGGTGTATCAGTTGAGCAGTGGAGTGGGGAAAACAGACAGAATTTTTTAACAGTCCAGACAAACTGAAAGGTTGTTGAAAGCTCCTAATATCTGAAATCCACTCACACGAAGCAGCCAGGTGGCTTGTTCAGTCTTTACTAGGAGAAAAGCTGTTTATTCCACTACAAAGAGTCTCGGAGTAGGGCCAGGATTTGTCTGAGGCATGGAAACAGATGGGCAGAAGCTGCTCATTCCATTATCCCTTGAGCCGTTCTTGTTCTGTCAGCATCCTGGCATCTTCGGGGCTGTGTTACTGTGGGCACCTGGAATCACATGTTCCCATCCACTGTAAGTTTTTCTCCATAAAGAACAAAGTGGAAGTGACATGGCTGAAGTCTACCCAGCAATGTTACACAGTGTTTTTACATAGTAAAATAGAATCATCTGTACCGGTTATACCCAGGTTCAAACCAGAGATGGACAAGCATCTCAGTGGTATAATTGGACTCTAATAAAAGTCAAAGCAGTGGTGCTGATTCATGCCTTTTGAGATGGGAAACTGGATAAGGATATTAGCTTGTTCTTTCAATGAATTCTGGGTACTTATTGAACTTTCATGTCTCAAAAATAGCTAAGCTTGCATTTTCTTCTTGACATTTCCAACTGAATGAAATAAGGAAGAAATTTGCTTCAAAACCAAGGAAACTTCCACAAAGTTTTAAGACTTTAGAAGCATTTCAGATTTGTCTAGAGAGAGGGCCAAATTCCTGTTTATTGTGCCTCAAGCTGTCTACATCTTCCTGTGGCAATTTATCTTAAAAGACATTAATATTTCAAGTCAGCAGGAGGCTTTGATGAATATGCAAAAAGACCAGACTGGCCTTGTCATTTATCTGGCTATAAACAGAGCTACAGACATAGGGAACAGACATAGGGAACTTGCAGTCCCATTCCTCCCTGCAGGGCACAGGTGCATCCTTTTGTGGCCTCATTCAGCACCAGAGCTCTGCCCTTTTTACTGAGCAAGAGAGATGAACACTCAGGAGAAGGTAAGTTATCTTCGAACTGAAAGATTTGATATCACGGAGAAGTTCTTTACTGCAAGGGTAGAGAGGCACGGGAACAGGTTGCCCAGAGAAGCTGTGGATGCCCCATCCCTGAAATGTTCAAGGCCAGGCTGAATGGAGCTCTGAGAAGACTGGTGTAGTCAGAGGCATCCCTGCCTGAGGCAAGGAATTGAAATGAGATGATATTTAAGTCCCTTCCAACCCAAACCATTCTATGATTCTATGATTCTAATAAGGCCACAAGGAGACAAGACAATTAGAGGTCCTTTCACATCTCCCCATGTTTAGCTCCTACTCTGCCAGATCACTTTCTCCTGTGAAGAGCAGACTTTAGATACTGCAATCGACTTTGCTACGTGCCCTGTACAATCAGTGCCTTCCACCCCCAACAGCCTGATTTGACCTTGGATTCAGTGCAATCCACGTGTACTGCACTGCACATATCGGACTGCCACAACTTGCACATGGACAGAGTCCAGCATTCAGCCCAAGCCCTAGATCTGCTTCACATGAACACCTCTCCCTACAGCACACACCTGTTCCCCCTTGGAACTTACATGACAAGCTTGCAGCAAATGGTGCTGTTCCATCCCAAGTAAGTCTGACTGCTCTGTGGTGCACAGGAGGCACAATACCTGCAAAAGGCTTGTCTTGGGATATGTGGCAACTGAGAAAGGGAATATGACACTCTTTCATATGCACCAAACTTTTCTGATCCAAGTCACCCCATTTCTCTTTCTAACCACATGGTTATGAAAAAAACCCCTTTGATTCCCATGGTCTCCACCAAGTAACACACGGCAATTTAAGCAACAGCCATGGGCTGTAACTTTCATCATCTTTCAAGACGGTAAAAATAACTGAGAAGTTGTTACAGCATGAATTGATCTGGCATATTACATTACAGACAGCAGGTGTCTGAAATACGTGGCACAGTATCTAAAATGCATGATAATGTTCTAAAATATAAAAGAATATTACAAAATTGTACAGTTTAGATGACAGATAAAATACATGATTTGACACGCCATATATTTTCATATTTTCTTTCCAGGAAAACTGTAATCTGAATACTTTATTTCTAAGAAGTATTTGAAGTACTCTGCTTTAGAGACATACAATCTAAGGAAATGAAAGGGAGGAGAAGGAACAAGAGAAAAAAAAATAAAGAAATGAAGGCAGGATTTTGAGTTCACAAGTGAGAAAGTTTCCTTGTAACAAAATGAGTTATTTCCATTTTTTTCCACTCTGATTAGTGAGAGATATATCTGACCCAGGTATCTTTGTAACTTCTTATCAGATCCTTTACACATTCATGATACAATATCTGAGTTGCAGGTACTGAGCACACACTTAAGTGCAGACCACTGTTTTTGCAGGCACACGAGCCACAAACGTCAGGGAAGCCCAAGCTCTGGGGTCTGAGGGACAGGAAGCTGGCTGAAATATGAAATTTAGGCTTCAAAGAGGAGTTGGCATACAGGTAAAGGATTAGAAACAGAGACAGTAAGAGTCTGTCATGTATCCTTCTTCATAAACACTTTTAGCTTCTGCCTTCACCTCATTCCCATAAAAAAGCAACAAGAATCTGAAGAGAGTGGCAGGGTCCTGTGACACATTTAAGCCACCTAAAGTCTCAAAGGGCCATTGGATATGACAGCATAGTACCTCTGGGAAGCCAGAGCCATCACTTCTAGCAGTTTTACGTTCCCTCAAAGTTTGATTGCAAAAATATGAACAAAAATGAATGCAATGACATTTTGAGAAGTCTCTCCAAGACAAATATGTGAAATACATCTGTGAACTCATATAGGGTCATAGCAAGTCCCTAAGACCCAGCTCATCTTGAAGAGCAGCATACAGTTCTCTCATCCCAGAAACAGTGTCAGGATAAAAAAATGGCTCAAGGGAACTATTTACTTTTTCAGTTTATTGGTGTTTACATTGGTACCCCCTCATTGTGTGGGCTTAGCTCTTCTGATGTGTGTCTTTAGGAGCCATGCACTCTTCATCAAACACCTACTCTGGGAAGAGCACAAAGGTTTGATTTCCCTAACACTGACATGCCCATGGGGACAAAAACCCCCAGGTATTATGACCTTTCTTTGTAGGCAAAAGCATGATATGATGTGGGTCCACCATCACGCAAAAAAAGCATGGGTGAAGAATGCCAGGCAGAGACAGAACTCAATCACCTGGGTCCATCCCAGTTAATGTGCAGTACCTGGGTAAGGAGGATAATCCTATGGGATCACTCCCTCAGTCTGCAGACACTGGAGAGAAAGAAAGACAGAATTTTCATGGCATGACTTACACCTTGGTTGTGTTGAAAAAAAAATGGAGATCCTTCTATTTTGATTTGATGTTTGAGGAAGTTTAGAGCAAGAAAATTCCCAAATGGCATGTCTTGGATAAGTTTTTCTAGTTAGGTGAAATGCATCTTTTCTGCACACTTCTGTTTCAGAAGGAGCATTTGTCTTTGTTAAAATGTCTTTGCCTAATGTCTTAAATGTTATCATGGAAATAAAGTGTTATTTATTAACACTCATTAAACACCTGCCTTCTTTTTTGCTATCATGGGTGAATGGGCAGAACAGAGTTTCTTCACTCAGTTTTAAAAGGCTTAGGAGCAGAGAAGATTGATTTGATTCAAAACTAAAGCTCACTTTGGGAATCTGCAGCACAGCAAGAACCAGAGGTTGCAGGAGAACCGCAGCTCATTCATTTGCCCGGTGCAGCCAGCCCTGCAAAGTGCAGCCAGCCCCACACCACAGCTTTCACCACTTTAGCCACCAGAACTGACTCCTGGCACTGTTTCAGTTGCTGTAAGACTTCCTTTCACTATCTCCTTTTCCTGCTGCGTACTGCAACAGCACAGGTGTGAGTGAGTTTCCTGAGGCACCAACACACACTTTCACTTGTCTGTCATCTTATTTTCCATTTATACCAAGGAGGTATTTGTATCTAAATAATCTGGGTACTGTGATAGAATCCAGCTTTTAGAAGATGTTTCCAGCTCCTTGAGAGGGGACAGTGTCTGCATACCAAATGAGGAATTGTTGGGAAGACTGTGAGAAAAAATGACCTGCAGAGCTAAAAATGCAGTCAAGTCAGGGCAATAAGGCAGTAGAAGTGAACCATAGCAGGCAAAGCTAGAATCAGTAAAGACAGAAGGCAAAGTGTGCTTAGAAAAGGAAAAAAGAAGCTTCTAAGCACTTTCCAGTCTTGCCAGAGAAGATTAGCTCCAAATGAGGGGGTCAGGGAAGACCTTTGAATGCGACCATTCAAGGAAATTTTTCTAGTTATATGTTTGATCGCCCTCATAGTTCATTCCTTATGAGTGCTTTCCTCCCAAGGATCTACGTATCACCCTTATGCTACATAAATTGAAATGTCAAAAGAGATCCAAAATCCCAGGTTAGTTTCCCAGTTAAATATTATATATGAAAATGTAGGTGCCAAATGCAGGCAGCCATACAAAAATATAATGTTTCTGTGTGACAACGATATTGCCTTTCCTTTCCTTAAAAATGCCTTCTTAAAATACATATATTTATATTTTTTTTTAGTAATCCCCAAGTAAGCAGAAGGCTGAGGAAGGTCAAAGAAAACAGCTTGTCCTCTCGTGGATGAGCAGGAGACAGTCTCAAACACAAATACTGTGAGCTCTCAGCAGAGAGGAGTCATTTCTCTGCCTTCTCCCAGGTGAGCAACAGCACACGCCCATAAAACTGCAGAACTGAAGCACAGAGCCTGCTCCAACACTCCCCTGTGCCCTCCCACTGCTAGTGCAGCACTGAGACCAAGCCAGACCTAGGCTGGGCTCTGTTGTGGAAGTACATTCTAATGGCACTAACCTCTGTTTTGTCCAGTAGCTTGCAGCTGAGCATCAGCCCTTTCAGCTTAACATGCAGCAGCTTTCATCATAGGCTGATCAATAAAGTTATTGAGCTCTTGTTTTCTTTCAAGCTCTGTCAAACTCCAGGTTCTCTTTAAATGGGGTGGAGGATGACATATTATTTTTACTTCTCCAGACCTTTTTTTTTCTCATAGACAGTAGAGAGAATTTCTCAGCACTTCAAAGCATATTCTATTATTGCAGGTAAAACATACATAAATTGCCCTCACCTGTTAATTCCCTGCTTGCCATGGCTTCTGTCATCCCAGTTTCCACCCATCCCAGCTCCACAGGAAACTCCAGTACTTGTCCTTTGTATGCAATCCCACCTTCAGCCTCCTCCCTTTCTGTCACCACTCCTCCTTACATGCACCTTGCACCCTCCCCCTTCATCAGTGGGTGTCCTCCATGCCACATATAGCTCCCTTCCCCCCTACAAAACCTTCACTCTCAGGTATCCTGTATACATTCTTGTTTCCTTAAAAAAACCCTCTTGTAATACACCCCTACTTCTTTTGCTGATGTGCCTTTATTGTCTCATCCCTGCTGGATGAGTGTCCCTTTTGCATTGGCTCCCTTCGACCTAGAGAGCTGAGTATGCTTTTCTTTTACTTTTCTTCTTAACGTGAGAGGCTAGTGGTGAGGGACAAGAAGCTGAGATGCTCAGGATGGTAACTTTTGGAAAAACAAGTTTTCCCAAAAACACGTGCTTTGCTTTTCCTGGCAGAGATGCAGCTCTCTATGGGGAGCACTGTGAGGTGGAGGTGTCGTGTAACAGGATGTGCCCTGTGTTTTACCAGCTAGTCCCCTCTGTGGGGAGATCTCACATGCAGCCCTTTGCATTTTCTCCCTGCACTTTTATAACTACTAACAATGACCTAGAAATACCACAATAATCAGTTAAGCCACAGGTCCCAAAGAAGACCTGAACACCTTTTTCTCCACGCCTTTCATTATAGGTATTCAGCACAGCAATTTTTAGTATGGGCCAGGACAAACATGTTTGCTAAGCAGAGCAGGAGGAAGACATAGAAATCTCCATAAAGCATACACAGCAGGCACTTGGCTGGCAGGAGGGATATGAAGGAGATGGATATTTGCAGACAATGCAAAACTTATTGTGACAGCTGCAGATTGCAAACCTTCTGTGGCAAATTCAGAGCCCAGCCGAGAGCTCAGGAAAAGGAGAGGAAAGGAAAGTCATAGGGAAACTCTGCTAGGCACAAAACAGTCCACTCACTGCTGAAAGGTGTTTCAGAGTATTTATGCTGCAGTTGTAACAGGCTCAGCAACCCAAGGACTTCATGGACATTGGCATGCAGTTACAGATAATTTCAGTAATTTGCACTCTGTCTCAGTCAAAGAACAATGATGGCAAAACAGCAACTTTTCCTTTCCCTGCCTCATCTGCCTTGCCTAATGTCAGGTCTAATCCCCAGAGCAGTGACTTCCCCATACCACATGTAAGCAGGGAATCAAGCAGCAAACAGCTAATGGGGGCATCCCCGACAGGGTCCAAGTTGGTCCCAGCAAACACAAGGGTCTGTGACTTAATTGTGAAGTGTTCTTTCAGCTCAGAAAGCAACAAGTCAGTTTTTGAGTTATAAGTTCAGCCTTCCATTTCTTTTGGTGATTTACAAGACCCATGGATATGTCAGTTTAGCTTGTCATGGTGAAAGCTGACAATTTTTACCAACACAGGAGGTGTTGCACAACTGAGGCACAAAGTGCAGCAACTGGGCAGTGCTACATTTTTTTCTATATTTTATCTGCTAGTTTACAAATGGTGTAATACTTCTGACTGCAGACCCTTCAACAGCTTTACCGGCAAGGGTTCCTAAGGCTGTATCCATATCACAGTTCAAATATCACAGAGGAGTTCCTTGTCTCTCCAATAACTTTGCTAGATGTGTCAAATTAGCCATGGCAATGGTTTGAGTTAATAGCAAAATCATATTTGCAGCAGAATACATCTCTGAAACCAATCCCATTTTACCACAGCAGATTTAAGTCCTTATGAGTTCATGGCAAACTCATCAGTGGCAATTTTTTTTGTTTCCATCTGATGGCTTTATTTAGATACCATCACAATTGCACTGATGTCAGTATCTTGAGCTTTGAGTAGTGAATTCATGGATTGCTACAAATGCTCAGCTTGAAAGCAGCCAGACTGCTCAGTTACACACAGCCCCCTGTGATCTGAAAATGAGGCAGAAACCTGTTGTCCCTAATGCATCTATCAGCAGCCATGCACTAAATTCAGGGCAGTTTCAAAGTGCCTACAGGAGAGCATTTAGTTATCAGCATATTCCTTACAGCAATTAATACCCACAATATCAACTTAGTCTTGGGAACTAACAGGCTGCAAGGACTTGCCCAGGTGGATGTAGAAACATCAGGGCAGACGGTTGTGCCTGTCCATTTCTTGCTTTAATGTGTACCATTTTTGGTCCTCACTGCCCAAACAAGGAGCCTCAGAAGTGCTCTCAGGCTCCAGAATGAAATGCTAACAAGCACATGGATGGAGGACAGCAGGAAGCTGGCACTCACTGCAGACTGCCAGGCTGTCTGTAATGAGCAGGAAAGCACACAGAGACCAGCATCTTCTCATGCTCAGTGCCCCAGGCAGCATGTATCTCCAGAAGGGAGGAAGAAAACACCACAGCCCCCTGGAAGCTGTCAGGGCAGCAGCAGCTGTTTGCTGGGAGCATCCTGCCTCATCATGCTCATTAAAGGGCAAGTGCAATACAGTGCAGATGAAAAATTTAAATCCACCCCAGTGCCTAAAACTTTGATTTCAGAGACCCCTGCACTTTTGTCTTGACTTCCTGTGTCCTGAGCACAGTTTGCATGTCTGAGAAGCTAGTGAGACAACAGATTTGCTATTTCTCTTAACTTCCTTGATTCCCTCCTCTTGTTGCTAATCCCTGATGATGACTTTCCTTTATTCTTTACTCTTTTTTATTCTCTCCATTACAATACCATTTATCCCTTTATTTCCACCAATACTTGGAGGGAGGAGAGTCTGGGCAGGGTGGAGGAATATTCTATAAGATGAAGCAGTGTTAGGTCATATTGTTTTGACAAACAGTTCTCTGGTGTTATGACCCATGTCTTAGTTAGAGAAGAACAGTGGTAGACGTAGGAAATAATTTCTTAGTAATTCTGGTTGAATAATTGCTAGTAAATAATTTGCCTGATGGTCTTCTCTCTGTGTTTTAGCGAGATAGACACTGTCAGACTGTGATTGCTTCAGAACAGTTTGTTATACAAAATTATTTGATGATATTTTGGCAAGACAGTTTTTATCAGCAGCTCACTATTCGCAAGGGAGCCATGCAGCTACCCTATGATTAGTGATAGCATTTCTATTCCCCAGTTGCAGAAGCATAAGCTTTAGTTATCTAGGACAAAAGCTTCACTTTCCCCAGGTGCAAGAACAAAAAACCTTCAAACATATTTTCTGTCAATGAATATACAATTAAACTCTACCGTATTGCTGTTAGCTGGTAATAATCCAGAAAGGGCTATGCATGCAGTCTGTGTCAATTCATTTAAGAAATTAAAAAAAAAAGAAGAAACAAACCCAGCAGAGAATTTCTTCAGTTCCTTCTAATCATATCCGTTCTCTATACAGAGGGATATCAGCCCTCTGTATAGAGTCCCCAGATACAATAGTAAAAAAAGCAGAGTAGAAAAACTGTTCAATCTATCAGTGTTGTAAATTATCAACTTTTTTTTTAAGAAAAACCCTTCTTTGTAGGAGGAAACAGAGGGACCAAGAGGTTATGTGATCAAGGTGCTCAAAATCTGTGACAGAACCAATAATGCAGCAGAGTTCTCTGAATGGGAAATGAATGTGCCTCCCTGTTCTTCTCTGCTCTCCATTTTGGGAATGTTCAGCTCTATAGAGCTTTTTCTGCCTCTTACTGTGTCTCTGCTGACATCTTCAGTAATAATGCTGTGCTCAGAAGGAATGAACATAAACTGAGAGACATTCAGCTTCTGATGTGATGAATGAGTCATGGTGGAGATGAGGGAAAAAGGGATCAGCTCCATGTGCTACCTGGTTAAGCATAATCCCAGCAGGGAAATGTTGTGTTCTTCAGCCTCAAAAGAGCTGTTATAGATTGTGAGAGGTAAGAAGAAGAAATTAAAATCTATAGAAAGCACTTGACAGCAGCTCCTTTACCATCACTGTTGATGCCTTCCAACCCTGAAAGAGTTCACTAATCTTGGAGAGTTATGAGCACCCAGTCTGCAATAAAAAAATGTTCTTTCTTAAACATACTTTGGATATATAATTTGGCTTTAGCTTTCCTTTTCAAGGCAGTTCTATTTTCACATATTAAAATGATGCAGTTCTTAAGTCATTAATGTTTTCATTTCTAAGAGCTCTTTCCTGTGAACACTGTTATATCACTAAGTTTTTTTTCATTTAGACTGTTCTTTTTCCTCTTTTTTATTCTTCTTGATTTCATTCTCAGTTCCCAACTTTTATGTCACACCATGTTCATCTGTCAGAACAAAATAAAAGGAGGGGCTGTCAGACACAGATTAGGCTATCCTTTATCTGAAGATTTCCATGATCCTCCAGGTGATTTCCCCTTGAACTTTTAGTATTTTTATTGCCAGCCTGAAGGACAAAAAATGTTTGTACCACGAATATATGTGTAAAAAAGGAAACTGGGAATGAAGGGTGAAAGTGTGAAGGGTTACTAAAAACGGAATGCAGACAGGTATTCATATGACTGTATATTTAATTCTTCTGTTTATATGGGAAAATAAAACAGTCTAAGAGAATGAACACTGAACTAAAGTAGTGTAGCATCAGCGTGCAGAGCTTCTCACCTTTCTCCTTCCCCCTCATTGATACAGTTAATGACATTTAACCATCTGATAAATAGTGGTTTGGGACCTATACCACACTTATGTGTAGTAGAAAGTTCCAGGTTCCAAGAAATCTGATTCATTCCTCCCATCTGAGTAAAGGTTTGATATTATACAAGTATAGGTAGAATGTGATGAAACTGTGAGATGAAGCAAGTCGTAGTCCTTTAAATAAAAAAGTAACACTGAAGGAGGCTCCATTAGACCCTTAGGAGAGATTTCTCATTCCAAATTTCAGCTATCCAAATGTTATACATCTCATCTAATTTCAAAGTTTTCCCTATAGCCAAGAAATAAAGACAGGTACCTCAAAATGGGTGTCCATCGTTGTAAAGGGCCTAACAGAGAGAGGCTCACTTGTGGTTGGTTAGCTTCTCCCTCTGTGGGAGCCTAAATATCACCTTAACCAAGTTACCCCAGATTCAAGGGGGAAAAAGACAAGCAAGATAAATTCCAACTTAACCAGGAAACTACTCCCAGCACTGGTTGTCCTGAAATATTCTATGCCCCTCCCCTGCTCAGAGTCCCACTCACCAGGTAATGGTGTTCAGGATCTTTTGATCTCTTTGGTCTTGCCAAGCCCTAAGAGGGGAAACAAAGTTTCAGTGTGCTAAATAAATTGTCAACAGAAACTAAATGAAACTCCACTCTCAGAGCCTTTTAGTGGCAGTAATGTTGGAGCCAGAGAGAATCCAGCTTGCTCTTCTGAATGAGATTTTAGTGTATTTGTTGAATATTTCAGTGTTACTTTTAAACAGAGAACATTTGATAGAGAAATCATCAAAGGACAGCAAACATAGACTTCAATAAACACATGACTCAAACATTATGTTTATGGAACAATTTTTATGATAATTCTAAGTTACTTCAGTTTCCTTAACTGAAATTATTCCTCTAATCCATTTATACAATGAGGGTAGAGAATTTTTGGTTCTGCTATTACCTATCTCCACTGTCTTCCTTCTAAGTATTGTAGAAATCTGGAGGTATTGTTACTGTAGAAGATGTATTTTGTAAACCTTTTCAGCACCAAAAGGATCAAACACAGTGCTTTACAACTGGGGCATGGCCACAGACTGTTGGTGTTAAATTTTGTCACTGCACACAAATTTAGTGTCTCGCTTTACCAGGGTAAACACTAACTGTTTTTGAAACGTGAGAGTGGTGAGAATCCCTGAAGAGAGAGAAATTTTCCAATTTGAGCTCAGGTTTGACCAGCATATGGTAACCGGAAGATGAATCTTACCCATTGAGTCAACAAGGGAAAACGAAGGTATTGCTGGGTTTCCAGCAAGGGAACACTGACTGTCCTGCAGGGACTTGGAAACAAAAGAAGGTGGGGCTGTACAACTAAAGTCTTTATAATGTGTGTTCACTATCAAGGCAAACCAAGATTGCATAAACATTTCTGATGCTGGCATTTTCTAATTACTCAGTGTACACTGAGTAATTAGAAAATGCCAGCATCAGAAATGCTGGCGACTTTTGCAACTTTCCTGTTGTTCCTTAGTTGTAGATCTCTACTTCTATCTATCTATGTATGAGAATGTTTCACGATCATAAAACACTCCTTTCTGTGCCTAAAGAGCACAGAGGGAGAAGAGAGTAGGTGCAATTTTTGTTCTGTAGATCGATGGTGGTATATCCATCCAGGCAGGCTTGGTGTCCAGTTCATAACTGTGAAGACAAGTGGGACAGAATTGAGTTGCTGCACCATGTATATATCAGGGCAGTGCATTCAGTGAGATGGACATTCAAGGGTAAAATAACTGAAGATGTAAGAAGTGCAATGAAATTCTGCAAATCCAAACAGGTTGTCAGCTGTCAAGTTCCCTTAACCTCACTTCAGTGACAGTTACTTCCAGCATGGAGTGCAGTGTCTGTCAAGGAAAGCACCATGTAGATGTGCTTCTTCATTTCTTTTTCCCTTCATTGCTGATACTTCTTGCAGAGATGTTCTGCATGACGTGTTTCCAGCAGAGACTGGTGACTGGTTTTACTGAGACAAGCCTGCTCTGGACCAGAAAACAGTTTCCTCATGGAATCTACTCCTGTCAGGGTAAAGGACACATTCCAAATACACTTAACAGAGATGCAGGCAGCTGTCTCAGGCCATGGACTCTACTTCTGTCTCTGCACTGAATGAAAAGGACTTTTCCTCCATGGATGTATAGGAACTTTCCTGGTATTCACAGGGTTGCATGAAGCTTTCATCATCAGAAGTGTAGTGGTCACTCCAGCTCTTTCATTTAAAGGGCATGCAGAGGGTAGGCACAGAATGAAGGAGGGAAATAGCCTAGCACAAATTGAGAGCATGGCTATGGGACTACAGAAGTCAGCCCTTCGCTGTGCTTCCCAGTGTGAATGCCAGTTTGCACAGGTATAAACTGTCTTTCAGCCACACTTGCCTGGTTTCCCTGAGCTGCTCTGAGCTCCATGGATTGCACCACTAAGGATCCAGATAGACAAGCACATTGTGAAATAGAAAATGTTGACTACTGCTGATTTTATAAAATTATGGGTCATATCTTCAAGTCTAGGCACATTAAAATGAGCATGATATGGTGACAGAAATTTTTATAGCCTTGGTTCACAGATATCTGGTCTTTTGGGGAGTTATGCTCTGCTTCCTGTATTCCCTCTAATATAGAAAAATGAAACTCCATGAGGATCTCTGGTGGGCACAAGGGATGTCTTCCTATCTTTGCACTTCACTGAACATAAGCAATGCAGGCAGCATTGCAGCTCTTAGCACTATGCTCTATGCTTGTTTTATTAAAATCACACGAGTATGTAAAAATCCAGCCTTTTGTTGAGCTTGAAATTATTTCAAAGCCTTCTACTGCTTAACTACTAATCTAGCTATCCATTCATCTGCAGGCAGAACTCTTTGCCAGCTAGACTTTGAAGTTCCTCTGATCCATATAAAAACACACCAAGCCAGTAAATGAGAAAAGAAAATGCCTCTGAAGAATGGTTGCCTTTTGAATTTGGACCATTTACTAGTGTAGCGTCAAGTTCAATCTTTGCTCCACACAGCAGGATTGTGCCATAGAGCAAGAAATATCTATGGGTCAGTTTTAAAATTTATCAGATCTGCAGGCATCATACCATCATCACTCCTCTCTTCCTCACATGCAGGAATGTGTTTTGGTGCAACTTTGTTAATCCACATATAAGTTTTGAAGCCCTGAGCATTAGTGCAGGTTTGTAATCAAACTGTTCTAACTCTAAGAGTGATCACTCTTTGACCTCAAAAAATTATATTTAAATTACATTTAAATTTAAACTGAATCAGGCCCTGATTTTTTATTTTTTCTTCAGTTTTGTACCAAAATATCAAGCATTGGAGTAGCATGACAGTAGCTGTGTGAATAAGAAATTGATAGCAAGACAGCAAATTGAGGTCAAAAAGGCTATGATTTGTCAGGATGGAAGTAAAGTCTTAGTTATTCCCTGCAAACACAGGAAGTAAAGTGCAACTAATATATTCCTGGCCAGAATATGGAGACAGAGTGACACTATAGGAAAAAAGAAAAAAAAAAGAAAAAAAAGAAAAAAA